>CAEGAF010080024.1:0-18004 GCA_903067075.1 Micropoecilia bifurca | reverse complement strand
TCCGAGGTTCGACTATCCGACGGACCCTCCTCTCCAGGACCCCTGAATAGACCTTACCAGGGAGGCTTAAGAGTGTGCTGAAAGTGTGCAGGAAGTCCAAATTGCTTTGATAATCACATTCAGGTTGTTAGTGATGAAGATGATGATGGATGGTTTGAACCAACCAGTCACAGGATTTACATCAATCAGAAAGACGCTGAGGTGTAAACTGTAAATCTTGTTTGGCCTCCGGAGGATCGTTTGCCTTCAATGTCTTCAAAATCTTTACAGCAGGGAAACACCCAGCACATTTTTTTGTTCACATGGTTCTATCAATACCAGATCAGACTTCCTGCTGTCCGCCTCATCTCTAAAACCTCACAGCTGGTTGCGGAGCGTCTCGGTCACCACGAAGGGGAAACTGTCCAGTCAGCAGATTTCTACATCCTAATCTCCGCGATGAACGTTACATTTCTGTGTCAAAAATACTTTTTTCACTTTTTGTTTGTTTGTTTGACATAATATTCAAAGTTTTAAAGAAATTATATATGGGGTTCTCATTAGCTTTAAATTATAATTATCTAAATTAACATAAGTACATATGGATGAGTTTCGCTTTCAAAAAAATACTTGAATACTTGAAAACATTTGAATATGGTAATATTTCCATTGATAAAGACGCACCTGTGCTTGTGCAAATGCTTATACTTGTTAAAAACGGCTAGCAAAAGGAGCTAAACTAACTTCAGAGGGAACATCAGGCGGACCAGCCCAGTTCGAGGTGAAATGGGAGAATCACAGCCATTCTATAAATAAACAGACAAACAACGTGCTGCCTGCAACTCAAGTTGTTTCGGAAACTAAAGTAATCACAGCGGTAGTGTAAAGCCGTGCAACCGTAGCTCACTGGCTACCATGCGTGTGTAATCAGTTCGGCATGGCGCTGCTTGTACCCGTCAACACACATGCCAGTCGTCAAGGCGGGGTACGGCTTACTTATTTTGATGGAGGGATTTGCGTCCCGTGCCTATTATAATAACTTCGCAGTTGTGCTTGTTATTTTTATTGCGTTATTACTACTAATTACCGTCATTTGAATACCTCTCTAACATAAATTCCTGCCTTGAACCAAAAGGTCGTCAGGCTGCTACTCCCGTGGACTTGCCAACAAGCTAGCTGGCTAACTGGATAAACCTAGCATGCTATGCTAATGACAGTGTAGCTACAATGTCATACCTACTTGGGTTAAAACTTCCAACAGACGATATCTTCCATTCACTTTGACGCTCAAGTCAGACCATGTTGTCGCTTTAATCCATTACAGGGTTGCTCCCTTTAGCGCATAGATGAACTATGGTGAGGTTATAATATTAAAGCTAAAACCCGGCGGTAAGAGCCCAGCAACGGCTTCAGATACACAGCGGAGTGACCTGTCATGCTAAAATGGGCTGCTTGTAACTACTGTTATTTCAGAGCGTCAGACAGACACTAAAGCCTGTTTGAAAGATTATTAACCCGTGGTGGCAGCAGGGAACAGTATGTTTACAGTATCGTCGGTCAGTGTTAAGGATAAAGTTAAGTACTTGATTTAAAGAGGGCAAAACTATTTATTGGTATCTCTAGTCTAGTTTTAAAAAGGCCACCAAGCACCTGCGTGTGTTTAGCACAAGCTGAAAGCGTTCATTAAACATTAATTTATGGTACATTGAACACGTTCAAAGAAAGGGAAAAAAGGAAGCAGCTTTTCTTTACAACGAATGAAGACGGAAGAAAATGAGGAGAACTAAAAGCCTGGCGTTCAGAAGTTTATTTTTCATGAATCAGTCATAACAGAGCCTTTGTCGCCCATCCCCCACTACACCTCATTTTCTCTTGGCAAGTCACCACTAGCTGTGGATTAATGACACCCCCCATCCTTTGCTCAGTCATTCAGACTAGGAAAGTCAACAACAAGCTTACATCATCATTGCAATTTGGATTTTACACTCATTTTCTTTCTCTTTTTTTCTGGCAGCTCTCAGTGCTCATAATCATATCCATTTCCCTAGCGGTGTATCTCATTGTGAAAGATATTTTCTCACATTCCTGTCTTCATAGGCTTAAGGATATGATCAAGTGAGATTTTTTCAATTGAAGTTTACAAAATACCCTGTAAATTGGTGCTTTAGAATTTAATTTGGAAAGAAATAATTTAGGGGAAGCTAAGTGTGCTGCATTTTCTTTAAAAGATAGAAATAGCATTAAACACTAAACAAAAAAAATTGGCTGCACTATTAGCAGAATAATGTAAGTGTGTGCTGCTTAATGTAGTAGTCTGAAACAGCGCTCAGTGTTGATGCTGCTGCCGAACAAAACACAGATACAATCATTTGATGGAGAAACATGAAAATAAAGCGAAAACTACAAATGAACACACTGAAAAGAACTCTGATGGTCTCATTTATGTGATGTCATCAGAGGACTACGAAAGCTTGTCTTTGGAATGACAAACTTCTTTTCTTGATTAAAAAGTCTTTAGTTAGCAAAACAGCAAAAGTCACATCTTCTACAGTTAACAATCTATATGTAGCTTAAGTTCTACTAACTTCATAGAAAAGCTAGGTGTGCAGCTATACATATATAATAAATAATCCCTGTATGGAAAAGAAGAACATAAATACAGCATTCCTTTCATGGCAAAAATGGTTTCATTCTTATTTCAGGATACCTTTGTTTAGGCAGCAGTCCAGCTGCAGTCCTTCTTTTTCAGCATGAGATGATGAAATATACTGAAATGCTGCTATGGAGTCCTTGAAATTTGCAGAACTGTAGCAGAAACTGTCCTGCATAATCATTGTTGTACTGCTGTTTTATATGGCCACTAAACAAGAGCTGTGATAGAAGCACTTTATACAAATTACAGCAACTACTCATTGGTTTTTGAATAATCAAACACACCTATACTCACACACACATTCTTGTGCTATTTTAGAAACGGATGACTTTGTATTGACTTTCATTCATTTTTATAACTGCATTATGCCTAACCTAGACTTTTTCCTTAATGTTGAACTTGACTAACCCTAACCTTAACCAAAACTTAATTCACATTATACCTCTAAATCAAGCTAGTAAAGTGTATTAAACTAGAGAAAGTCAAATGCCAAAATGCTTCCAAAACACAAAAACTATCCCTTTAATTTAGCACAGAACTTCCTGTCGTTCAGCGAGATTTTACAGAGTTTGCACGATGCGCCTATCCTCATTGACTGGACATGAAACATCCATCCATTTTCTTTACACTCTTGTCCCTTAGTGGGATTAGGAGGGTTACTGGTGCCTCTCCAGCTAACATTCCGGGGGAGAGGCGGGGTCACCCTGGACAGGTCACCAGTCTGTCGCAGGGAAACACAAAGACACACAGGACAAACAACCATACACACACCAAGGAGAATTTGGAGAGACCAATTAACCTGACAGTCATGTTTTTGGACTGTGGGAGGAAACCGGAGTACCTGGAGAAAACCCACGCCTGCACAGGGAGAACATGCAAACTCCATGCAGAGACCGGGGCTGGGAATTGAACCCAGAACCTTCTTGCTGCAAGGCAACAGTTCTACCAACTGCGCCACTGTGCAGCCAGGACATGAAACAAAGAAAGTGAATATTTGTTCTGAGGACAAATGACATTTTAATATTTATTTTGTTTCTGTACTGCCCTGGGCAGGACGGCTTGTTGCCCCAGATAAAACACACCTGCTGATCTGAAACAAAACGTGTTTGCATTTTCACAGTCACTCTTGCACTGTTTTGCTAATTTTGAAACACTTCTGCCATTATTGTGCATCTATTTTTCTGATATGCTTTGTTGTAAATAGTCTTCTATTGTTTTTTTAATGCTGCTCAATACACATGCTTGTACGTAAAAAAAGAGAGAGAAAAAGCTATTTTGGTTCCCCTAGATCAGAGAATTATGTTTTTATTTCTGATAACGGCACAATATTTTTTATATTTTAATCTTGTATAAAAATATTGTTATTATTTTTTATAATTGTTTTTAATCTTGGTTTTTTATATATTTTTCACACTTTCTGATCTTCGGTGTGATTCTATTCTATTCTATTCTATTCTATTCTATTCTATTCTATTCTATTCTATTCTAAAATCCCCCAGTAATCAAATCAGCAGTGATAAACATCTGAATATTTGTGTGGAAGTAGATGGCATAAATGTGAAATTAATTAACAATTCCCATTTGTAAAGTCTACCTTATTACACAAGTTAATGCATCATATCATCATATACAATCCCAGTACTATTCAATAACAGAGATCCTCAGGCTCTTTTCCTCCATCTTTTAAATTTGTAACATTTGAAACTCCACTTTTTTAATCAATTGAATTGTAGCCAACTGCTCCTACAAAGCTTCGATTGTTAGAAGAAGAAATAAAAGGTACAAATCTGTTTCGTTTTGTCTCCATAATAACGAGAAAGTTCCTCCACTTTCTGGCCGGTTCTCTAATAGCCGACATGAATATGTGCTCCATCACTCCCACTGCATGAGAGGCTTTTGGCAGCAGCAGCAACAGAAGAAGAAATCTGGAGCGGATTCCTCATGCAGAGTGCCAGGCTTTATGCAACATATTATTCACTCTTCAGAGACAAATCTTGTGAAATGACTCGCCTCCTCTTTGTCACTATAAATCTCACTCATCCGTTTTCACCTCCTGTGCTCTTGCATGGTTGCAGACCTGTGTGCCACAGGAGGACAGATGGAAAGCATGAGAGGAAAAACCCAAACTATGAGGTCTGTTTGTGTCAGCAAAGTGCTTTCCCTCTCCGAGAACCTGAACCAGCACAAAGTCCTTTTGTAAAATAAATAAGATATTGTGTTGCCTGTAAGCGAATTTTGCTTATACCCCTGGAACTTTTCAGCATTCGTCGTGACAACGCAATAAGCCAACAAGAAAGCTGCTGGGCGCTATGGGATATAGGTCCAGAAGTGTATTACAAGCTTCAGCGCCTTTCAGTCCAGCTCTGAGACGCCTGAAAGACATCATCCCAGAGGTTTTCACAGTGCAGACACAGAACCACAAGAACTCCCTCTAATTAGAACAGAAACTGTGGAAAGGACGCATGCGTGCATGTGTGCGTGTGTGGGTGTGTGTGCACTGAATCCACCTGGGAAGACTCAATGCGCTGTTGAGCCAAATAGTTGCTGGAACTTTCTGTGGTTGTTTTAAGAACTGGAGAACTTACTGACTTTTTTCCTTTTTTTTGCCTCATAGTAATTTGCATTGAACATAGAAATGCTGAGAGACTGCAAACAGAACCACGAGGTCAATATTCACTCCAAAGAAAAATCGGATTTTTCTTGTCACACTTCCAATATAAAGTTCAGTAGGTTTTATTGGGATTTTATGCTCAGATGACGACAAAGAAGCGCATAACTGTGTAATGAGACTAAAGGGACACATTATTCTTTCAGATAAAAATCTGGAAATATCAAAAGCGTGGCTATAATAGACATTTATTAGCTGTTCGGGCCCCTGAGTCATTGCGCTGTAAAGGTGCCTGTCAATAAAATAACAGCTGTTGCAACTGTTTCAAATTACGTCTTTGTCACCTTTGCACATTTCCAACCTCATCCTACACCTGCTTATCCTGGTGGGCCAGAGCCTGGCGGAGGTCAAGTCAATGTGTGAGGTCAGCAGAGTCTCTGCAGGAGGCAGCAGTAGGGCTCTGCATATCTACATACTGACAAGTTGTCACATTCCACTTTACAAAGTAACTTAATCTGTTTGGGTTCATTGTTCAAAGTCTTATTTTCACCCTGTTATTTATTCATTTGTTCATAAATATTTCAGAATTCAACCTAAATATGCTAGCAAGCTAGTATTTAGCTTCTAACTAAATATTAGTTAGCTCCAACCTACATTGTTAGCAAGCTGATTTTCTTTAGTTTGGAACTAAATATCAAAATGGAGTTGAGTTTTAAGTTAGCAAACTAAACATTGAATTTGTAAGTGAATTATTCAGTTAAACACATAAATATTTATTGTCAAAATTTTGTTTGCGAGCTAAATATTTGGCTCTAAACTAAATATTTAGTTAGGAAACGCAATATTTGCTTCACGCTGACCCCAACAAGATGCTGCCCTGGGTGGTTGCCCATGTCGCCCATATCAGAAACCGCCTCTCCCTTTAATATCCTTCAGATTCATTCCTTACACTCAGTTTTTGCTCTTGTGCTTAATTTTAGTCATATCTTTCATTTTGATTGAGTACATTTTTCACCAATCCGGCATAATTCAGTTCAGTGCTCTTTATGTCGACCAGTTGGTCTATTTCAGTCACATCGCATCACATTTGTATCAATATCTGTTGGAGCAAAGCTTTATTTCAGTAGAAAGATGCAGAAAAGAACCTGAAAGGGCTCTTTCATAGCTCGGGCTGTCTGTCTTTGATGTGTGTGAAACTGGAAAAGAGGCGAAGAAATGGGGCTGCAACTCAGCTCACTGCTGGCTCAGCAGGAACTATTTCAAGTTCCCGAGAAACAAAGCAGCATCGCCTTTCATGCCCAGAGTACATGTTTCACCTCCAAACGGAAACACAGGCTGCACTGTGTGGTTATATTTAGGCTTCACCTCCAATAATGAACACAGGTTCCTGACCATCCGCCCCCTTCAGTCTCTCTCATCCTGTTGTTTTTTGGTTTGTTTTTTTTTGGCCTGAGGTTTAATTAAAGGGGAAAGCTTCCTGCATTTCTGTTTTAACAGAGTTTGATTTTTTGCTGCAGCTGCAGGGAGATGGACTTGTATAATCTTGCAAACTAAATAGGATACACAGGGACTGCAGCCAAGATCGGCTGGGGTCAGCCAGGAATAATCCCTGCTCTGGTCAGACTGTTGAGGAAATGACTGCTTATAGAGGGTTAGAGGACAGAAAAAAAGCTGGAAGGCCGAGAAGAAATAAACAAGCCCTTCATTATTCTGAAAGGTGGTTCGTCAAGAAACCCCTCAGAGGTTGGGTTCATTTTTATTCACTTAAATATCTGGTATAACACCAATACTTATTTATTGCTTGTTTGATTTCAATATATTTTAATATACTTTATTAACTTGACTTATGTTATTAATTGCTTGGATTGATTTCTGTCCATTTTGTTTATTTTTCATGAAATGTTTTGATCAACTTTTGTTTAATAACTTATTTATTTTATTTTATTGATTGGTTGATTGATTTCTATAAAAAACATGTCATGATTGTCTCATGAAGTGTTTTGAAAACTTTGCCTTTGTTTATTTATTTACTTACTAGTTAATTGATTTTAATTAAAAAGAAATTTTTTATGACATTGATATTAACTTATTAATTTGATCACTTAGTTGACCAATTTGTATACATTTTTTCATGATCTTTTGTGAACTTTCTACTAACTTTTATTTACTTATATATTTATTTTTGTTGATTGGTTCATTTAGTTTCTATTTAAAAAAAAAAAATCATGATTGTTTTTTAAGGTTTTTGTCAATTTTTTAAATTTATTTATTGGTTGATTAACTTCTATAAAAAGTAATGATATTTTTAATGACTTTTATATAAAATTAACTTTAATTTATTGATTGGTTGAGTTCTATGCTGTTTTCCATGGTCATTTCTGAAGTTAATTTTTATTTATTTATTTATTTAACTGATTTATCCTTCAGTTCAGACGTCCGGATGCTGTTGGAAATTCCTAGTTTTAAAACCAAATGCAATAATAAAATAGTAATATTGGATAGTACAAAAATGGTTACCGTGGAGACTAAACACAGATTTGTGGACAGTTCTTGCTGATTTGGCAAGTGTTTGCTTGGGTGATAGATGCTTCTCCAGCTCAGGTGAAATTCGATCTTCAGCATCCAAAGAAGAAGAAAAACACGTTTCTGTTTATTGCATACTTTGTAATATATTGCAACAAATATTGCTTGTTACTTTTAATTCTTCAGAACCTTTATTGCCTGCGTTAATGAAGAATGTAAATATGGTTCTATCTGCAACATTTGCGGTGTGTTATGAATTGAATATAGTTTGTCAATAGAAAAGTTGCAATAAGTTTTCAACAAAATAAATCATCCTGAAAAGAATTTTCACTGGAGATGACCTGAAATCAAAGAAACAAACAAGCAAACAAACGGGGAAAAAAGTTGTGCTGCACTGACACCTTGTGGCCAAATTTAGCCACATTTGTGAGTCCAAGTGTTTGACATTCAAGTTGTGCTTTTGTGACATTTGAAGACAGGGCTGTTTGAAATCTTAAAATTCTGGCTTTGAAGTTGTGCCCTCCCTGCAGGCCTCCCTCATATAAATATAGAACTGGACGCAAACAGTCATGGCCACTTATTCAGAGTGATGTAGCAAGACCGGCTGGTTTTGAGCAGGACTTGCATTGTGGAGAGAACTCACATGACAGTGCTAGATATGGCAGGCATCCCGATGGCTTGGGGTAAGAGTTTAAACGAGTGGTGGCCAGCTGCTCTCCCATGCCACCAAGACCTTGTTTTGAGAGCCACTGCTGACGCTTGTAGTCCAAAGACCGGATTATCTCAACAGTCCAGCGACAGGAGGTGGAATCCCTCTGATTGTACGTATTACCACCTTTATTTCATTTTGGCTGACACTAATCACTTGGCACAACTGGGGACTTATGCTTAGCTTTATGGGGATGTAGGAAGATATTAAAGCAAGCACATAGCTAGAGATGGCGATCACAGATAAGTCAAGCCATTTACTAGAAATCTACCTCTACATTTTCCAAACTAGTGCACTAAATAATTCAGAACAGGCTATTCTAGAATTGAAACAAATCATTTTGAGACACAAACTTTTGTCAGGAGTCCTTTAAAACACCAGTATGTAACTCTCATTTCAAGCTAAATGAAACTTCTATATATTTTCTGAAACAGTCACTACGTTTTGACAGTATAAGACAGATAAAAATAAAAATATAGTTCCTTTGCCTTCTCCAAGAGCTAACTAGAAACAGCCAATCAGAGCCAGGAGGAGGGTCTTAGCGCTGTCAATCATGCCTTTCCTAATTTGCTCTCTACTAGCATCACCTGTCGTAAATGCTAAGCCTAGTTTGTGATCATCAGACATAGTGACCACCGATGACGGTGCATATGCAACTTTCCTGTCATGGTGAGTTGTTTCTCTGCCATTAGCACATTTAACAACACCTTCACAGGGTTGATTGACAGCGCTGTGGCCCTCCTCCTCGTTCTGGTTGGTCGTTTTTGACTTCAGACGAAAATAACAGTCAGGGCATAGTGGGTTCGATTCCAGTCTTGGGTTACTTGCAGTTACTGCTGGCTCTTTCCAGTCAAATTACTGTTCAATACATGATACAAGAGTCAAGGATTTCTACATGTTGGCTTTAGTACGTTGCTCAAATTAATTATTTAAATAGCCCAAATAATTTAGGTAGATCAACAGGATAGTTGTAGATTCCAGTTGTAGAATGTACAACTCCTGTTTTATTTAACATCTTCATAATCTCCCAGCTCAGATTATAAAGTACTACAACATCCCTAAACATTTGTATGCTGATGATAGGCACATTTATATCGCTCTCTTTGCATAACCAACTGTTCACATCTGTGTTTGAGTCAGTGTGTCTATAAAATCAGTGAGTAAATAGGTCAGAACTTCCTCCAGACTAAAGTAGTTAAGATATATGGAGAAATTTTTTTTGTTGTTTTTGGACCCAAAATTGCAAGTATAGAGGTCAGCCAGCACTTAATATTCTTGATGGATTTGGTGGTAACATCAATGTTACTTTGAACTCAGGTTTACATTTGATCAAACATAAAATATGCTATTGCAAGAATAAATAGTTTATTTCCAAAATAAGACATTAAAAAAATCGGTGCATGCTTTATTTCAGACATTAAAGGTTACTGGAATGGTAGAAAACTTTATAAATTTATACAAAAAAAAGGGTTTGGAAGCTTGGCTTTCTTCTCCCACAATTAAAGTTTGTTGCTAAAATTCTTGCTCTAGCACAGAACCACAAGTCCTACAACAGTTTCCAAATGGTATTTATTCACATACAACCCAAGTAAACACGTCGCTCTTACCCTTCCCTTCTGAACACTTGCACATTCAGCCCACACTGCAATGGTTTGTGGGCCTTTTCTGCACAAGAAAGGCATCTTAATAATAAGACAGAGCATAAAACTGATTTGAACAGGCCTCTCTTTCTTTTGGCCATGCATGCAGATTCTTGCAGATTGTTGTGCAGAGAGTGGGTTTTGTAGCAAACATGTCTGATTTTGTTCAGATGTGAAATGTGTTGCTAAGCATGGTCTCTCAGAAATGTTTGGTCTCTTCTGCGAAATGTGGGGGAAAAAAAGTGACATAACTGTGAAAATTAGTAATCTAAAAGACCCTTGTTCGTTATTCTGCAGGATTTTATTCAGTAAAACAAAAGAAAAATAAATTAATTAAGGTAACTTCTTAAAATCAAATTAGGATCTGCAAAAATATCTTACTTTTCTGGATGAACTACATGAGCAAACTGGTAAGCAATGCAATTAATATTATCCATATACTCACATACAATTAACATTTAATGTACAGCAGTTAAGACTGAGTTCTTGCAAACAGTAACAAGAAGACTAACAGAAAACAGTTCCAACAACAAAGCTCTCTGCTGAAGCAATGGAAGGGGCTTCGGTGCCCCCTACGGGTGTGTTCTCATATAAAAAACTGGACTTAATTGAAACCCATTGAAGTTCCTAAGTGCCCTGCGAGAGACTGGTGACCTGTCCAGGGTGACCCCGCCTCTGGCCCGGAACGTTAGCTGGAGAGGCACCAGCAACCCTCCCGACCCCACTAAAGGACAAGGGTGTAAATAAAATGGATGGATGGATGGATGGATGAAGTTCCTGAAGTTTACCGATAAAGCCACTCGTTGAGTCTTGAGTCTACGTAGAGACAAGAAGCCGGAGAACTTTCTACACACTCTCTGTTCTTTCCATCCAAATCCAGCCCAATTTATTTATAAAGCACATCTAAAAACAGAAGTTTGCCCAAAGTGTTGTACAAAAACAAGGCAAAAAAAGAATAAAAGTCAAGAGCATAACAACACTCAACCCCAGAAACAAAGACAATAAGAAGAACATCTCAACTCAGACTGGGGCCAACGCTATTGAAAAAAGATGTATTAAATTAAGAGACTTAAAGACAGGAAGCAAAGACGCCTTTCTAATATTCAAAGATGATGAATTCCAAAGTTTGGGAGCCATAACAGAATGAGCTTGTTCTCCTCTCAGTGGTCAGCTGAGGGGAAGGGAGATAACGCTGGAGTACGACCAATTCAATTCAATTCAGTCTGACATACTTACATCACCATTTCACAACGAATGTCGTCTCGAGATACTTTACAAAGAATCATTTCAATTCAGTCACACATGCATTCCTATCAATCCTAGTTGTCAAACAGTTCAGCATATTTGGTTAATTATTCACAGTAGTTTAAACCGTTTCTGTATAAGTGAACCCAGTGGATCGCAGTGAGTCACTGGCATATTGTAGATCACATTAGGTTGTTATGATCCACTTCTCTGGGGAGCGGTACAGTGGGCCTGAAGAGCAAACCACGACAACAAATCACTCAACTGTGAGGATGTGGGGTTTGTGTGTTTAGTATTTAATTTAATCCTGGTTGTGTGGAGCCCCTGATTGGTTCTAGGTGTCTCTTTTTCCCATGATTATCCCCTGTGTATTTAACCTCACCTGTGTCTCCTGCTGTCCACTGGATCCTAACTTGTCGTTCCTTGTCATAGTCGCTAGCATTGGTCGTCATTGTATGTCTTCCTGAGTTAGCGATCTAGTCCAGTTACTTAGCTGCATTTTCCCAGTGTTGTGAACCTTGGGGACATCATTAAACTCTTTTCTTCGCCTTAACCTGGGTCTCACTGTGCCTAACTACACCTTTTTGACATAAACCCAACTACAAAGTGTAAAAGACAACAACATATTCATTTTGTAGATGTGTTTAGTTATTTGTTGAAGTGGTTTGCACTTCAGGGCCACCGTAGATCTGAGGTGGTCTTCACACCTCCATCTAGAGACGGGCCCAGCAGTATGGCTTTGCATTTCTTGGGGCAGCATAAGAAGTACAAACCCTTTTGGAGGCAATTGATCATATTCTTCACTGCCATTGTTATATCAGGCAAGAGATACAGAGCTCTGGTAGTAAAACCCAACAGTCATAGGCAAAGTTTTGTCACCAAGGCAGTCTCTACAATGAACACTTAGCAGCCAGAAGGTTAGGATCTAGGAAAACAATAAAGGTAAAACATAATGTGCTTATTTCCAATATCCTAAACGTTCCTCTAAACTGCTGTACCCCCCACAAGCGTTTTCTCTGCCAATGTTGAATAATTGCTGCAATCAGTAAAGGGTTTCCACTGACTCTCATCACAAAACCCTTGGCTGACTCCCGTCTGCCTTCAACATATCAGCCAGTCGTTTATTTAAATCAAATTTATTGCTGTTATTTATGGGACCAACGGCGGACGGATTGAGACAATATCCCCCGTTTTTAAAATGCCATTGCTGTGGACTCGATGACTATTTGTTGACACCACAAATGTTGGGGATAAAGAAGGTCGGTTTTCCACCCGGACCTCATCAGCGTCAACACCTTCCATCTCTAGCTATTTTGTTTGCCCTTTGGAGGATTTCTTTGTGTTAGAAGTGAGATGTTTACCTGAAAAATACAGGAGTGCTTTCAGGGCTGGTTGAAAAAGCTTTATCCTCCACTGAATAAGCTTTCTCAATGAATAAATTGTGTTGCACAGGCAAAATCCATCAAAGGTAAATTCTTATTTGACATTTTCTTGACTTAACTTACTCTGTAGCCCAGAACAGAGGTAATAAATGGGAGAATTTATTGCAAGAGCCGAACATAAAACTTTAATTTTTCATAGGAGTTTCCAGCAGTCTCACTGCTGCGGCGCTTCGGTAAGCGGAGGAGTTCCAAGGTCATCAGGAAAGATGTTTTTTGTGGCAGGGGCCAGAAATGCCGCAGCATCGGGAAGAGAAAACGAGAGGAGGTAGATGTTGTTTTCAATATATTTACACTGAGAAATGCAAAAGTTCACACGTTGCTCAGAGAGCTACACTTAAAGCTGCGGTATGTAATGTTTATTAAAACTGTGACCATGCTGTGACAGTTTCCTATGAGACAGATAATCTGCGAGAAAAAAATAAGTCCTCCCTGAGCTGCTATTTCTATAGAAATACACCAATCCCTGTCAAAAACAACCAATTACAGAAAGAAGGAGGGGCTCAGTGCTGTCAGTCATACTCACGTTGTTCCTGCTAAATGTACCAACGGTGAAGAACCACCTTACCATTACAGGAAAACCATTTATCCACTGTGATTAGTGGCTATGCTAACTAGCCTTAGCATTTGTGGCAGACTATGTTGTGGCAAACCAACTGTGGCTTAGCAAAAAGCAAGGGAGAGGGGTTAGTATGATAGTGATTGAGAGCGCTAAGAACCTCCTCCTGGCTCTGATTGGTTGTTTGATTTCTGTAGTGAGTACTGGGAACACTGCAACAACAAGTTTGACTTTTTTTAAACAGATCATCTGTCTTATCATGACAGAATGATAATTTTAACAAATATGTTAAAAAACATATACTTCTAGAAAAGTCATATACTGTAGCTTTAATTACCTCATTTATACCTTTTATTTTATTTTACATTTGTCTCTATTTGTCTTTTAAAAAACATTTTAAAAACTGATGCCGTTTGACTTTCTGCTCTTAGGTCGATTTACCAGAAGTTTCGTGAGGTGGATATTTTGGACAAGAAGAAAACGGTGACGGCTCTCAAACCCGGAGAAGACCGGGCCATTCTCCTTGGACTCGGGATGATCCTGGGTTCAATGATGATGTATTTTGTGTTGGGCATCACCGTTTTACGCTCGTGTGCAGACAGGTACTGGTGTGGTTACTCTGTCGCAGAGATGAACCTTGTAGGGCAGAAGTACCTAAAAATAAAAGAAAAACCTAGCAAGAAAAGCAGATAGCAACGGGGTACAGGGAGACAGATGAGCCGCGCCACATGAAATTGTGATTGACAACATTGAGATCTGCCCTCTGGCTCTGACTGGTTGTTTCTAGTTAGTGGTAGGTGAAGGCAGAGGAGCTCAATTTTTTTCAGATTATCCATCTCATGTTCATACTGTCACCACACAATGACAGTTTCGGCAAAAAAATCCTTTTACATTTTTTTTTATAAAAGTTACATACTGCAGCTTTAAATGATTCATTGTTTTGTGCTGAGACCCATGGCTTCCAGGCCGCCATCTTAAACCACCTGGTTCTCTTCAATAGGACTGAGTTTAAAACCGTAAGTGTTGGAGTTACGCACTATTTGACTGGCGGTGATGTCAAACCCACAGGGAAACTGACATGTTGCTCATACATACCCTCAAGCCTGTAAGGGTCAAAACAAGATGGAGTATCTGAATTACAGCTTAAACCTAAATGTTTTTGATGAGTCAGATTTAATAAAGTCTCGGTTCTGAGAGTCCAGTGAATTGTGCGTTTCTGGATTCCTGCGCGGTGTTTCCTCTCCTCCCTCTGTGACTGTACTGGAAGCTAAATCACTAAATCACGAGGAACAGTTTTGGCTTGTGTCACTTATCCAATTGGATTCCAACATCAAATGGTTTCTGCAGACTTTTGGAAAGTTCTCTGGAGAGCATCGGTAACTTACTGTACTCATCCACTCTGTGTGATGAAGCACGAGAGTTTCCAGGCTGTACTGAGCATGCACCAAGCTGCTGAGGCAAAACAGCAGTGGGCTGAGTGCTCTGGTGGAGCAATGGAGAGTCTGGTAGCAACCAGTATCCCTTTAAGATGGGTGCAACCTCACCATTCATACACCGACCTGAAAAATAAATTAATGTGAGACGTTTCGGCCGCTGCTACGTGCTTTCTGTCCTGTCACTGCTAGGATTGTAAGCCAAAAGATTTCAACAAGCAGCTGAAACAAACAACAACCTCCATGCTCTGTCCTGATGCTCATAGAAATCAGCATGTGTAGGTGTACAGAGAAAAGTATATTGAGACAGGACTGTGGGCCGAGGAAGTAAAGGCTGAGCAAAATTGACCAGTAAAATATAAATAATAGCTCAAGCTAGTACAATATTTCAACCTATAAATTGACCTGAAAACATCACATTTTTTCACTGTAACAAAAAAAATGCACTTTTAAGAAACCAATTTATACAATTTCTCAGCAAAAAGGTTGATTTGGAGTTTAATTATTCTTTAGGAAAACATTAAAACACGTTTCATAAAACAACACTGAACATAAGACAAGCCACCTTACTGCCTCTTACTGCTGCAGATCAGCAGTTTTGTTTTTTGAAGTCAACAAGTTTTAGTGCTGTCAATCACTTTGTGTACTCGCTGCTCAATGTGCTAATGACAGAAAAACAATTACCGTTAAACAAAAAACGTTTATCCGTTGTCATTGGTGGCTATGCTAAATACCCATAGCATTCGTGGCAGGCTATGTTGTGGTGACCCAGCCGTAGCAAAGCAGTGAGCATGAGAGTTATTGACAGCGATAAGACCCTCCTCCTGGCTCTGATTGGTTGTTTCTGACAGTATAAATTAAAAGAGATAATCTCTTTTATATGCTCTCATGACATAACAATAGTTTTAGCAATTATGCAAAAACACATTTATATTTTTTCTAATAAATTACATACAGGTATTTTACATCTAATAAATTATTTGTTTCATCCAGAAGTTGGGAGAAGAACAATTTCCTCCCTTAAAGGACGATCACCACTGGCTAAAGTTAACCTTACCTTCCTCTTGTTTTTTTTCTACGATACATCTTTAAAAAGTTACTATTTTCCACTGTAGGGAAGATACTAAAAACTCTCAATTTTTTAAAAGAACCTTGCTTGAATTTTTTTTCCCTTTTGCCCCTTTAGGAAAAGACTTACAAGTAAAACAACCTAAGATAAACACATTTATCTTTTGTCGATACAGTGTGTGGACAGAGGAAGGGACGTGTACTGTCATCAACTCCACGGTCACCGGGGACGTGAACTGTTCTTACAGCTGCGGGTCAGACTGCCGGAGGGTGTCCAGGTTCCCCTGTCTGCAGGTGTATGTGAGCGTCAACAACACGGGTCGAATCGGCCGGCTGTCGCACAACGAAGAGACGCAGGACGCCAGCTCTGAAGTAAGTCAAGTGCCAGAGAAAACATCGTGAGTCAATTCAAATGTTGGCAGCAGGCGTCGGCATGCTGGCCACAGCGACAGACTCACCCCATCCACTGATCAGAGGGTCTGATGATTTAAGGGGCGCAATTATGTGAAAGGGGTGAAAGTAAGTGGGTACGGTGGGGTAATGTGTACCCATAAAAGATTTAGCGGGGGCACATAGTACCTGCAAGAGATTGGAGCGGCTGTCTGCTGTAAGAAATCAATGGGTTCACTGTGCAGCCACTAATCAGTCACGGCTGATTAGTTTTTCAAGAACAATCTGAAACACGACTTAATCAGTTAATAAATAACTTTTTTCCCATTTCATGTTGTTTCTGAACTGTTTTTTTAGTCAGAATACCCCCAAGAATTTAAAACTACTTTTACCTCTGCCTGTACATAAATGAGAACAATCAGAGGCAGGTGATTGGCTTAGCAGGTTTTTATGTTTACTTATGGCAATCTGTGTCATGTGACTAGGTAAATAGGCACGTGACATGTCATGTAGATATATGATGTAGATATGTAGAACTACATATTCAAATTTACATCACAGTATTTTTCGACTGTCTTGGTCCTCTGTAATAATTTGGTCTTTTTCGTGTCAATTTTTGTAAAACTGAAAACTCATCAGATATAAACGTTCTCTTTCTGCAAGGAAGAGAATCATCATCAGCTCCTATAAAGCTGGTAAAAGCTTATTTTATTTGAGAAGTTTCACTTTGACAAGCTTTACACAACAAGTCGAAAAAGTAACCTATATTCAAATACTGCATGTGGCTGGCTCAGTTTGTCATTGATGACGTGATCCTAGGGTAGCGCATTCAAAGCCCGATTCACACGTCACAGATTGACGTCAATGAACGACTGAACCAGAGTCTTTGAATGTTGGCCTTCTACGATCATTTGGACACTAAACTTATTTTCGTCTTGCAGAACGAACCAGCTAGACAGGTTCTTAGGATAGAAGAGGTTATCCTTCCTGTCTTTACTTCTCTCTCAGTCTATCCCTCTTAGCATAGACTGAACATGAGGGTTCGTTGACAAGTGTTCCCACACGAGACGAAAAAGAAAAGTTTTAGTGCCAGGTGTTCTGTCAGATCAGCATACGTTGTCAGATAGTCATACGCTTAGCTCAGAAATGTATATGCTGTCATTACCATATGATTTTATTTAATCAGCAACATAGAATCATGACGTAGATCATCATACACTTTGTAATTAACAGTTATATGGCATTTTGACTTAGCGGTTAAGTAGGTTAATGAGTTTTACAGGCTTGTGTTGCAGTTGACTGCAGCTGCAGCTAGATCCCGCTTTAAATACACTTTGAAACCACGACAATGCATGTATATCTATCTAGTTATCATATTATATCATATTATAAACAACTTAACGACTTATTTTCGTCATAACTTGTTGCATAATGTTGAACTGACAACTCCTCCAACGGTTGGACTTCTTAATGCGCATGCGCGGGCAAACGTACTCACTGCATGTATGTTATCCTGACAGAGTATGGCTACCTGACAGAACAGAGGCACTGACCATGGTCCACTCAGACTCAGTGTCCCCCACAACCACTGGAACGTATTCAAAGTTCTGCCGGAGGTGGGAGTTGAAGCTCTGTCTGACAGGGGACTCCGCCAGCCGTTCCCAGCAGACCCTCACTACATGTTTGGGCCTGCCAGGTCTGACCGGCTTCCTCCCCCACCACCGGAGCCAACTCACCACCAGGTAGTGGTCGGTGGAC
>CAEGAF010080023.1:0-10441 GCA_903067075.1 Micropoecilia bifurca | reverse complement strand
ACACACACACACACACACACACACACACACACACACACACACACACACACACACACACACACACACACACCATCTTTCTCTGTAGTTCATGCTGTGAATTTTTTTTTCTGTTTCCTTTTATCTCCCATGTCACTCATGTGTTCTCTTTTTCCTTGTGTCTCTGCAGGTTTTCCTGATCACAAGGTCCGTTTTGCAGAACTGGCGCTTGACTGAAAGTGAGCAAGACAGAGTTTGTGTCATGGCTGACAAGGAGGACCCAGGTTCAGAGCTCACCTACCAAAACCTGCTGGTTCTGGGAGCAATCGCAGCAGCCTCCGCCTTTGTGGTCACCATCCTTATCGTCCTCGTCTGTGTAGGTTGCCAAAGGTAAGGCTGTTACTTTTAGTGAGGAAAAAGCCTTCCAAAAGTGCATTAACAGATCACATTGTACATATTAATTGTTGTTATATTAACTTATCATTTTAAAAGTTAATAGAAACTGATTAGAAACTAATAGTTACATACGATCAATAAACTTACTCACAATATTGAGCTCCCTCATTGAAAGCCTGTATGTTTTTTTATTTACATATCAATATACTAATATTTCCAAGATAATAGTGTTATCTTAGAAATATCAGTCCTAATAACTGAAAAAGATCAAGACTACAATACAAAAAAGAAAATACCTTTTGAAGTTTTCTTAAAAATAAAGGTTGCTTTATGTATCAGTGCAATGGAAAATAGTGCCCCCTCTCTATGTGGCTGTCTATATGCTGCTGCCTCCTGTTATCAATGGCAGTTTGTGAAAGCTACGCAGTAGTTCAGTTGCATTTTTCAGCACACCGGGTAGAAAAGCGTTAGCAACACATAAATACTAATTTTTATGATCTCATATACATGGTGTGTGATAAATATTTACTGGATGAGTGCCTGGCGCCAGCTTTTGTTCTTTCAGTTTGTTTAATATTACGAAACACTCCGCATGCTAAAGCGAACTGCTAACGTAATGCTTTGTTGTAGAGTGAAAGCTGCACGACAGTGTGAAACAGAGCCGATTGTACTGAGCCGAACCCGATATGTTCTCATTCAGGTACATCATTTATTATTGTGTTCTTCATTGTACATTGAAAATATTGTTTCTGTGAACTTGGCCAATCTGTGAAAGCTGCACGAGAGTGTGCTGATCCAAACTCCGAGATATGTTCTCAGTCAGAAAATAAATGGCACAGAAACACCCTTTAAAAACATCAACACAACGCAGAGTTGTTGTGTTATTTAGACTGGCCTGTTGCAGTTGAATGAAGCAGAACTCGCTTTACATTAGTTCACAATCACATTTAAAATGGCTAATATCACAAACAGAGCGATCTCAACATCACTACTTTTTGTTAAGCAGGTTTGTCCTGTTTAAGCTTAGGGCATTTAGTTTGTTTGCTCCTCTGTTAAAATGAAAATAAACAACATGGTAATTGGAAAAGAACTGTCTGAGGCCTTCAGAAAGAAGATTGTAGCAGTTTATGAGTATGGTGAGGGATTTAGAGTAGTCTCCAATGAATCTGAAATCAGCCGTTCCACTGTAGGGAAAATAGTCTGAAACTGGAGGACATTCAAAAACGACTACCAACACACCCGGGTCTGGCTGTCCAAACAGGCAGCCTCTTAAAGCAGGCGGCAAGATGATAACAGAAGTCTCCACGAGGAAACGTGTTGTTGGGGATGTGCAAGGACAATGAGACAGCATAGAGGTGGAAGTGTTATGGTTTGAGAATCTTTTTCTGCAGCAGGGCGCGGCTGGCTCACCACCATAAAACTCAATGACTTCTACTGTTTGACACGGGTGAATTAGGGAAAATGTGAGATCATCTGTTAAAAGCAAAGCTGAAGGAGATCGGACTCTGCAACATGACAGTGACCCAACACTTACTAATAAATCCACTAAGGACTGACTAAGTAAAGCATTTCACTGAAATTACTTCAACTAGAGAAGGTCAACTTGGGTGTAGAGTGTGCATGGTGTGCTGTCTCCGCTTGTGAACGTATAGTGTCGCCGCCAAAAAATATTTCTGTTTCAGTTAGAAAAGAGGGGAAAAAAAGAGCATTAAAGTTTTACAAAGTTTTTCAGCGCTGGAAAAGAAAGAGAAAGAGATAACAGCCAAAGTTTTAGCAAATGTGCTGAAATCTTCCCTTGCCCCCTTAGATCCCTCTGATCATCCACTCCTTTCTCTCTGCTTCCCTACTTCTTCTGAACTCCCCTCCTCCATTATTTCCTTTCCCTCTGTCCATTTACTCTCCGTCTCTTTCATCCCAGACTTTGAGCACAGTGGCAGTAATGAATGTTAATGGCTGTGAGTGTCAGATGAGATGAACCATGCTTACAGGACAGTGAGGGGGAGGCAAGCCAGAGCAAGAGCTGCCCGAAGTCACTTCTCTCCAGCAAACACCACAGCAGGCACGCTCACTGGGACACCCCATGGTTTAAAGAGGATCAGACTCAAGGGAGGAGCTTTTTTTTTTTTCTTCAAAATCCTAAGGGACCAATCAGCAGCTGCATTGTGCCTGTGTTGCCATGTGAAATGCATATTTGGATGTAGAGAAATGTCAAACCAGCTTATGTCATCTAAAGAATAATATAGAACTCAGGCTCCCTGCTGGATGGTATTGGATGTTGAATAGTTTTCTTGTGCATAACCAGTTTGTCACAGTCGAGAGCTGATTCAGATCCAGATTGGTTTGTCATAACCAGGTTGAAACAGAGTCAATGAAATGAGAAGATCCTTTTAACTTGCTGTAAAA
Organism: Micropoecilia bifurca; assembly: GCA_903067075.1. NCBI lineage: Eukaryota > Metazoa > Chordata > Actinopteri > Cyprinodontiformes > Poeciliidae > Micropoecilia > Micropoecilia bifurca. The sequence continues at coordinate 7,666 of CAEGAF010080023.1, read as the reverse complement.
TCCAAAATTACTAATAGCATTGCGCTGAAGTACAAAAAATATATATATTTACAAAGTACAAAATAAATAGATAATAAATAAATAGAAAAATGTTCTCTGACCTATTAAAAATACTCTTCTAAGTTCCAGGGAAATTATCATTTTTTTTCCCCCCATTTTGTCATATTTCACCCACAAACTTCAACGTAATTTATTGTGATTTTATCAGATAAGCCAAGTGTAGCATAACTGAGAAGGGGGAAGAAAATGAAACAAAGTTCAGCTTTCCTTTTACAAGTTATGAAACTAAAAGTGAAGTATGCATTTTTATTAATTGCCCTTATTTTTGTAAATAAAATTGAGTGCAGCAACATACCTTGAGCACTTTCCAGCACAGCTATTAGCCGCACATTCAAAACAAAACTGATGTTAAAATAAAGCAATAAGACTTCATGTTTGAAATTTGGCGAACACAGTAAACGTGGAAGAAAGCAAAGGCCACGTGAGACCAAATTAAATGTTTTGATCTGCATAAAATAGCGTTTGTGTTTGAAAATGATCACTTCACGTTATTCTGAATGCACAACTCAAACTCCGCAGCACAAACTCCAGAAGAAAATCCAATTTAAAGTCCTTGACAAGACTTAAAATTCTTGTCAAACTCAGTTCACAGACTGACTGAGTTTGACTTATTTTGAAAAAAAAAAAACAACTAAAGTCTAAGTTTGCAAATGAGGGAAGCTGTTGGAGAGTTTTGTTTTGATATAATAAGCGTAGCTGTTCTCTGACCTTGTGCTTCACTGCCATCGTTTCCTGTAAACCCCTCCTTTGCATTATTGTGAAAATCACCAGGGGAGCTCTCTTCACCTTCCCAGGATCCCCCTGGGGGCATGATGACCATATGTTTGTACAAAATGGTTGCAGTTCGCCGGATGAGACAATATCGTGCTCCAGTAACATGGATCTGACACAGTCTTTTGCAGCAACTTGCATAATAGGATGACACAGCAGGGACTCTGCACCTGTTTGCAAACCTGAAATTCTATTTATTGCTTCACTGTGTTTTTGCAGCACAGCAGTGGGATCTCTTGTGTTGCGTGATGCACGGGCGCCTCACCCTCCAAAGCGAAAGAGAAGAGGCAGAGGGAGGAGCGCCGTTCGCAGTCACACCTGCACAGCAGAGTTTTTTTTTCTCTCTTCTTCTACTTTGACTTTGTCTTGTTGCTTTGGCTCCATATCAACTGTTTCCTGTAGTTACAGCCACCTCCAGGGATCTGTGCATAACACTTATCGGAATACATTTGTTTTACAAGTCGTCAACCTGAAGGCAGAATAGAGCAAAGTACAAAAGAACATTTGTGAATTTTATCTGATTTTTATCTACGTGTAGAAAACGAAGGTCGTCTTTGCCTCAGTAAAAAGCCGGAGTCATGCTCCATTCACCGTTCGACTGGGCTCTTGTTATCAACCAAGGACTTCTATGCCCTGACCACAGTTAGATGCTGATGGTATCTATCTTCTCTCTCTGCGTGTGTGTTTTCTCTTTCTGTCCACGGGCCTCTGGTGACCTTCCTCACTTTGATGTCGTGTCAGAAAAAGCAAGAGCAAGCACCCCCCGGCCGGAGACAAAGGGACATCTGTAAATATGGTGAGACGTGTTTTCATTTTACAGCCCCCTCCCGTCCCTCCCAAAACCACCCCCCCCCCCCTACGCCTGTCACCATCCACTTCTACTGTTTTTCTTCTAACAGATGCACATGCATGTGTTTGCATGTTTTATGCCTCCATTAACAACTCTGTGTGTGTGTGTGTGTGTGTGCGACAGCAGGGTACGCTTCGGCATCCAAAACTGAACTCCATGAGTAAATCTGACACCAGGCTGCATGAGATCAATCGCTTTCCCTGCAATGGAAACTGTAAGTGCTAACTAACAGGTTCAGTGTGATAATAAATAATATACACATCCGAGCTGCTACACGTTCTCAGCAAGTGCATATTCAAATGTTTTCTCTCCTTCCTCCTCCTTCTTCGTCTTCTTCTTCTTCCCCATCTCCATGCAGCCGTTGGCAAGAGCCGCCCGGCCAGTATGGACCTCCTGCTCCTCCACAGTCGGCGCTCCCAGACGGACCTGAGGCCCTCCCATGGCCGCCAGCTCCCCCAGATCCCCACCAGTCCCCAGGCGTCTGGCCAGGGAGGCGGAGGGGGCGGCGGCGGTGGGGAGGCGGGAGGCGAAGGAGGAGGTGGAGGCGGGAGTGGAGGGGGAGGCGGCGGAGCGGAGGCCAGAGACCACACCTACACTGAGGTCGGCCTGCGCAACAACGCGACGCCCACCCGTTACCTGGACGATGGTCTGTACGAAAGCGTCGGGATCCGGGAAGGCGAAGCGGCTCCCAGAGTGCCCTCTGCTCCGCTGACGTCATCAAGCAGCACGCCATCGACGGTCAGAGCCGCTCAGAGCCCCCCCACTCTCTCAGGAGGAGCTCGTAGTGGGAATGGGCAAGGAAACGTACGTACACACACACACAGGCATTAGGCAGTGATGCGTTTATGGTCTGTAACTTAGGAGAAAAGAAATGTTGCTCATTGACTGTGAAACCTTAAACTGGATTTGTTTTAAGTAGGTTTTCTGTATGTATAAATTGGGTGCAGCACCTTCCACACTTATAAGCACATTTGATAAAAAGGTAAAAAAAAAACAACTAATTGAATTGAATCAACGTTTTATTGCAGTTGCAAAATATACAAAACTGAAAAAAAAAATCATAAAAATTCAACCATAAATTCAAGTTGATTTTATTTCAGCCACTGGCACAACTCCTGGCTCACTAACAATGGCTACAAAATAAATGTAGCGGAAGTTTTTGTAAAAATGCATTTATAATTTATTTATTCTTATAAAAAGTTCAAAGTTTCTTGGGCTTTTAATTATTAACCCATGACTTTGTTGTTCCCTGTTCTATAAAAACAACATTTCTCTGTCCCACTTTCGTCTCAGTCAGACAAGGGGCCGTATTAATATCACCAGCTCACAAAATAAAAATGAAGATGAGGGAGATTAATAAGAAAATCTCCAAATCTCCCTTTTGGAGGACTGCTGCAAAAAAGTGCCATCTCGGAGGGATACCAGGTCTCCATAGTAACCATTAGACACTGACTACATGCAAACTGGTATTTTGGAAGTCAAGCCTGAGCAAATTGTTTTCCTGCTACTGCAAACATAAATCAGTGATTCTGAATAAATTGAATTTGAATAAAATATACACAAAATATATTTTTTTCAAATATCTGACTAAACTAACCTGGGTTATGTGAGTACAACAATGTATATTTTCAAAGTATTTGCTGAGTATTTTTTTTATTTTAAACATTGTAGTCAGTGGATGATGCCTGTAAAAGCCCTTGTCCAGGATCAGAACTCAATACATTATAATAGTTTAAAACAATTTTTAAAAAATACTAAAATTATATATTATGACAGTTAAGTATAAGTAGTCATATAAATAATTATAAAGGTCTCGATAAATTGAATCAAAAATCATTTTTATATATTTTCCAACTCCATTGAAATGTGTCCTTAGTTTTTGTCAACACCGTCAGAAATTAAAAGAATGTAAAAAAAATCAGGCATTATTGGGGGGCACCAGATTTTCTGAGGACCCCATGACCACTTCCTGTTTCTTCCTTTGCTAAGAGGGCTGGTTAGCTCTGGTTAGCTTATGTTATTCTTTAGTTTTTTCTTCTTTTTATTCCTAAGTTGTTTGTCACAACCATGATGTGTCAACACCATAATTGACAATTTACAAAACTTTGATGAAATTTTGTGAAATAAAAGCTTAATTTTGGTAAATTGTAAAGATTTCATGGAGCTGATGAGCTACAATATGGCCTCCTTCAGATTAACATCATATAAATTGTAATTTGGCTTTTTGTCAACTCCGTCAGATGTCAAATCCATCAAAATTTTTGTGACTCTTTCAGTGAAATTGTTGTCAAATCTCACTTAAATGTGCAGTTAATTCATTTTAATTTATTTTGCATAAATTGCATTACTTCACATGTACCACGTTTTTCATTTTACTGACTTGTTTGTCACCACCTTCAGTTTTGTGTCAACTCCATCGTGCAGTGTCAACTCCGTCAGGTGGACTTTTTGTGGTTTTTTGTTTTAAATAATATTTATTTTGTTTCTTGAGAAGCATTTATCTGTAAAATGAGTAAAAATGTCACTAACAGGGTCATTAAAAATAATTTTTTATTTATTTTTGTCAGATGGTGATGACAACGTTCTGGGTCAGGTTGATTAAAAATGTAATTTTTAAAAAAAAAATGTAACTGGGAGCCTGTACCTCAGCATCTTTACATTTCCAAAACATTATTTGACATATTTGCATAGATAAATTTGAGAAATAACAAAAAAAAATTATGGGAAAATTAAAACCCATTTTGTCCCTATTTTCAAGAATCACTGAAATATATAGAGTTTTCTTAACTGGGGTTTCAACTGGAACCAACCAGTTGATTAAAATTAATCAAAGACTGAACTCTTTTAGCAACTAATAGACCTGGCAGTTATGTCATTAAACATAGAAAATGACCATGTGGAAAAGCAACTCCCACTCACTGTTAAGTATGATGGAGGTTTAGTGTAGATGTGAGTTTGACTGGGAAACCCACAGGAGTGCATTTCCTGATAGACGTTTTAAAATAATTAGATATTTTAAATAGAAGACTTGTGGACCATATGAGAACGCATTTAAAATGGTTGGCCATCGGGTTATATACCTTCATATTGACCGAAAACATGACCGAACCAAGACATCAACCTTCTTCCATGGCCATCTTGACACCCAGATTTCATTCTGTGGAAAACCTGTGGGTTGACAAAAAGAAGAGAGAAGATGACCAAACTAAAGAAACTGACCAAGATCCCTCTATTTGCAAGCTCCAGCCTAGTGAAAGGTTGTTGCAGAAGAATAAACACTAGCCTATTGACATTAGGAAAGTTTTACAAACAGTATACCACAAAGTTTGGTTCCAATGATTTTGTTAAAAGAAAAGAAAAAAAGACCCATCTTGACAACATATTTATTTAGGAACTAGAAAAATTAAAGTTAAACTCCTGTGATTAAATAACTATTTAACTAAGGGCTTTTTACTCATCTTAAGAATTGTGCTAATAAGTTAGAATGGTGCTGTAACTGCTGCTAATAAAACCAAAAAAATAAAGTCAAATTATAAACATATTGGAGCTGCTGCTCCCACCAGATTCTATCTGTTCGAAGATAAATGGGACCGGTGCTCATTCAGGATGTGTTGCATCGGTTGTCTTTCTCTGTTTACGTTTGAGACAAATGATCAGTGAGAGACTAACCTGTCTGTTTTTGTTTTCAGGCTGGCAGAGGGAACGGCAGAGGGAACGGCAGAGGGAACAGCGTCACTAATGGAACCGCGGCAGGGAGAGGAAACGGAGCGAGTGGTGTTAGCAGATCTCCTCTGTCCTCTGTAAATTCCCTGGTCAATCAAGATCCAGCTGCAGCTGAATATGCTTCCATACGGAAGTTTAAAAAGGTAGACATAAAACAATTTCTTATCTATGGTTAAAAAAAAAAAGAAATCTCAAAAGAAAAAGCCGGAGGATTTAACTGATTTAGTGGATATCATCAGCAGTGTTTCATCTATGAGCCTACCGAAAGCGTTAAAGACTGTCGTAATACATCTTATGTAACTGTAACCGTGTATTAGATTTCACTTCTGAAAAAGAAATATTAACGTCAGGCTTATATGAAGGTGTCACAGTTGCTGCAATACCTTTAGAGACTTTGAAGAGATGCAAAAACTGTCTACAAACTCCAGTTTGCTTTTGGGCAAAATATTTTGAAACATAAATTAAAATCAACCTATATTGTTCAAGCAACATCATTTAATACTTGCTGCTTGTACAATAGAAATGAAATGTTTTATGATATTTTTCAATAAAATAATTGACTGTTATTTTGTCAATCACAATACAAATTTCTAGGTAGACAAGTTAAGTCGTAAGGAGAATAATGGAGCTGACAGCATGTCAGACAGCCAGTCGAGTGTGAGCGACTCCCCCTCTGCTGGTCCTCTTCCTCTACATCGCAGTCAGGAGTTTCCACGCAAGCCGCTGGAGCCGTTCCATCTGCACTCTTTCCCGAAGGTACTGATAAAAGAAAAAAAACATCCTCTTCAAATACATAATCTGTTACACTCCTCAACCAGCCACATTCTGACAGCTGTAGGATAGCCTCATGACCACAGGAGGGCAGTGTCCACAAACAAACATGTTTAGTCATGCAGGTTATTAAGATTTAGCTGGTTTGGTCTTGGCATGTTCTCAGTTTTCATAGCTTTACAGCACAAATATATTTAGTGTGGGTTAAATGTGGTTACTCCATTAAGTTTTATTCACTTTAAGAAGAGTCGATTGATGTGCATAAGATAAAAATCGCAAAAACTATTGTTTTGTTCTGTCACACACTTCATATATTCAGATGTCGATAAAATACATTATCATTGAAAACGTTCTTTGTTTCAGCAATTCGGTTCAAAAATAAAACTTAAATTTGTTGCTCACGTGTATTTCAAGCACTTCAATCAATTTAGCTGGCTTGCAACTAATGAAAATCAGATTCAGTTTCCAGAAAATAGCATAACGCAATTTTTTAAAACTATTTTTCATGTAGAAATGTAATTTTGTGATATGCACAATTGTGAGGAAGTCTGTTCTAACTTGACTGTTATTCTGACATCTCAAGTTTCTTAAGTGAAAAAGCTGCCTGTTCACAAACTGCCAAGCGTTTTATTGGAATATTAAGTTGAAGGAAAAAGTATGCCATGTGAATATGTTCAAAACACAGAGATAACTGAAGTCCAAAGAGGGTTGTGAAGCAAAGCCTAGTTTGGTGAGATTTGCAGTATTTGCAAGGCAAGGACTGGAACCAGTAGTTCACTGATTGCCACTAGAAAAACTCATATCCAGGACATTGTCTACAACCGTCACATCCCGTCTGTAAAGCCTCTTCTAAACCAGAAACAACAGTGTGTCTCTCCTGGGTCAAGTAGAAAAAAGAATGGACTGTTGCTCAGTGGTTTAAATTCCCCTTTTAGTGGTTAAATTTCCTCTTTTTTCATCTTTAAGAGGAAGATGAGAGACACCAGACACAACAATACAAACGAGCTGAAGGCCGCTGTTAGAGCAAACCGGGGTTCCTCAACATCTCAGTTATATCTCAAGCTAAACGCCTTCATGTCTTGCCACTTTGATGCAGTAATTCATGCAAAATGAACCCAAATCAAATGTTGAGTGCATGTCTTTTACTGTACATAGACAACTTTTAAGTGAGGCAAAATCTGTGTTGTAATATAAATATTTTCTATGTATTAGGGATCCATTTTATTTACATTTTCTATAAACACTGGATGTGGCCTTATTAATAGCTGTAAGCAATTATAAGAATGAAAATAAATCAGTACAATTATGACTCTGTGTCAATATGTTAAGCAAAGCCAAAACTTTCTCTTAAGATGAAGGATAAAATCACTGCTGATGTGATTTGTTACTGACCTGAACTTTTAATGAGTGTGACAAACTTTTAAAGTGTGTGTGTGTGTGTGTGTGTGTGTGTGTGTGTGTGTGTGTGTGTGTGTGTGTGTGTGTGTGTGT
>CAEGAF010080007.1:0-17830 GCA_903067075.1 Micropoecilia bifurca | reverse complement strand
CGCTGGAGGGACTATGTCTCTCGGCTGGCCTGGGAACGCCTTGGGGTTCCCCCGGAGGAGCTGGAAGAAGTGGCTGGGGAAAGGGAAGTCTGGGCCTCCCTTCTGAAGCTGCTGCCCCCGCGACCCGACTCCGATAAGCGGAAGAAAATGGATGGATGGATGGATGGATGGTGTATCTGACTGAAAATATGGTGCTTTCCCAAAGTATTTATACCTTTGTACCCTTGAACCTTTCCACATTTTGGCATGTTGTACCCGCAAAGATCAATGTGTTGTATTGGGGTTTGTGTGTTTGATCAACACAAAGTGGCGCAGAGTTGTGAAGAGGTGGGAGAATAATGCACACTTTTCAAAATGTTTTATAAAAATCTGGAATGGATTCAGTGTTGATGTGTCGGTACTACAGAGAACAACTGAAGTTTTATCTTCTTTGCAGATAGAGAAATAAATATTCTTTGTATCTTTTTATGTTCATATTCAGTCAGATTAGATGGAAAGTTTCTGTGAACATCAATTTTCAAGACCTGTTTTAGATTCTCAATTTATTCCTGGAGTTTGAATGAATCATGCTAACACATATCTACCTGAAAACTATTTAGCTGCGGAGATTCCAAAGACACTTAAAACTCTGCTGTTGCATCAGTGCAGCATAGAGTTGTGCCCAGACTTGGAGAACAATGGAAAATTCCTTCTGGAGCATTTTTGATAATGAACGAATCAATATCTGTAACATTTGTTTCCGGTGAGGTCATGGTGAGAGGGATCTCTGTTTATGCTGCTCCTTTCTGCTCAGGGTCAGTCAACACAGGCCAAATCCCAGTGGAAGTGTTTCATTGTCAGTGACTCCAGTCTTATTAACTCATAATAACAATAAACACATCAGCGTGACTCAAACACTGACTCATTCAAGTCAGTTCAGCTGACACTCTAGCTTATACAAACATGAACACACCCTAAATTTTATTTCTGTGTTGTACATTTACTAACTCTATGTTCAGTTGAAAGGAAAAGTCATGTAAATCCACCCATTTAAAGAAATGATCAAAGTGTAATAAAAATATCAAAAGCATAATGCACCATGGAGACCACTAGCAATGTTTGCCTCTCTGCCAACTTCATGTTGCTTAAATTCCAGATGGAAATTTTGCCTCAGAGGATAAGAATCCCTTTTTAGGCAGCATAAATAAAGGAATCATTATCTGCGACTTGTTTTTTGGTAACTTTTAACAGTGCTAAAGCATACTATTTGGGCTCAGAGCTTCTTTAAACCAGTTCTGAGTGTCACTGCAGCTGTGAATGTCAAATTCTAAGAAAAGAATGAAAAGATAGGAGTGTTATAGCATCCTATACCTTCTTCAGTTTTCAAACAACTTTTTTTAACGCTTTAATATAAAATGTGGACATAATAATGCCACTGATTTGTAAGCTACTGTTTTAGAAGTCTAATTGTTGCTTTTCAAAAGCTTTATGTGAATGTCTGTTACAACACTACTGAATACACTAAGTGATCTTTGAAACTGAATTTCAATTTTACAATAAAGACAAATTAAAGTGAATCCTGTTTGAGCAACAACTATTTTGAAACTCTGGATCCTGGAAATGTTTTTTCCTCTGTTTCACACAATAGACAGCCTGAGGTAGTCCAAACAAGAGAAACGAACTACAGAGCAACCTTGCCATGTCCTCCAACTAGAACACTCATTTTGTTTATTACCCTCTGCAGATGCCTCTATCGAATATCTGAGATATTTTGGGATTCCCAGAACAGCCTTACATGGACAAATAAAAAATTGTTCCCTATGCTGAGAGAAAAAAAGATATACAGTAAGAGGAATATGGAGAAAGCCACAAGCATAAAAACAAGAAGTAAGATTTTCAAAGACGCTACGCCTACGTAATTTAACACAATGAAAATCTAATTAAAAATTTGTAGCAAGATTAGAAGGGCTGTCATTGGTTATTGTTGCTCTGATCCTGTCGTCTTTGAGTATTAAAAAACACCCTGAGAAGAGATTTTTAACTTTCTAAAAATCACTTCTTGTATCATAAGAACAAGATAATAAACACTATGATACAACTATCATAATGTGTGTCATAATCAAAAACAAGATAGTGGATAATGCAACCTTGCTCCACTGTTTATCACTCTATTTTGTTATTGTTTAGAGTTTTGTTTCTATTTTTACTTATCAATTTGTTTTAGTGACACCAGATCATGAAAAAAACATTAACAGAAACTCATTCCATACTTACATTCTTTTTTCACTTCTTGTTGTCCCATTTCTGGAGGATCTTTGACTTACATATTTCATCATTTGCTTTATGATTTTTTTTTTTAAATTTTGTAATTAATTTAGTAAGTTGTATTAGACTATAATACTATATAATACTACATCTTGAGAAACTTTCCAAATTTAAATAACTGTTTTCTAAGCCTAATGCCTGTGGCTGAAAATGTTATTAGTGACGTGAGGCAGATTCCAGGTACCAATCAGTTCATAAGAAATCACAGAAATGACTTTACAGCAAAGAACAAACAGCAGAAAGCCTCAAACGAGTTGTATCTGACGATTGCAAGCTCAACTTTCATGCTGTGAGTAACTCTACCTTCCATGTTCAGTTACAGAAGATACAGGGTTGGACTACTGATGTATTATGTGAGTTATTTAAAAGTCTAAATACCCCCTGAAAGCCTGTAATATTTATTCATGAATCCTTTTTAAAGAATGTCTTTGCTACAACATCCAAGTTCCCAATTTTAAGATTGAGCAAAAAATGTTTGCAGTGTGGCTCGTAAAAATAGGAAACTAAAGAGTCGAGTTGCTCAAGCTTTACATTCACATACTTTTTGCATCAGGTCAGTATGGAATCATAGGTAGTTTTCACTTTCTACAAAAAGGTGACATGTCTTCAGGCAACAGAAACACAAAAACCAAAAATATTATTTGCATCGTTGTGGACAAAAATCTTGTGGCTGAAACTCAATCATCGTAAAACACGAGGGCTGTGTCCTCTAGGCACCGCGCTGAGCCCTTTTCAGGCAGTTTCTGCTTTTGTGACATTTATCTGGTCCGTTTCTGTCCCAGTCCCCATGGTAACCATCCACACATGGTTGCTTGACATGGAACATGATGCTGGATGTGCTGCAAGAATGTAACCTCACGTCTTTGCCAGCTTGTAGCAGAGCCTGAAAGGAAGCTACTCGCTCCTACGAGACTGAAATCATCAACAGCATGTTTTTTGTTGCTGCTGCTGCTTGACAGCCTCCCACAGATGAAGCTGCTCTGCTTCAGACACTTCCTGCCAGCATATATATGGCTGATATAAACCCCTAGATAAACAATCAACCGGTCTCAAAGGATAATTTAGAGAAAATATGTGAGAAGGTTTAAAAGCATGAATGCCTCTTCAGTCTTCCATCCCTCTGTACCTCAGTGCCTCACTTGTCTTGCTGTTGTAGGAGTGAGATGAGATAAACAGACATTAAAGACTGAGGAGTGCTGCTGATGCTGCAACCTCCAGGGCCCAGAGCTTGGCCTCTAAACTCTACTCCGTTCCAAACAAAATAAGCTGCTCCTCAGAGCCCATCTCCCTTCATTTTGTTTATCGGCATAGATGATATTCCAGAAGAATCTGTACACGTGTCACTCTTCAGTGACTCATTCAATAATGATAAAGTAAAATAATAAAGTCTCTACACTGGCTCCTTCTAGCTCAGAGAATAGGCTTTAAAATACTGTTGTTAGTTTATAAATCACTGAACGGCTTAGCACCTCAACACACTAATAATCTGCTGTTGTCGTACCAACCTTCCAGACACCTTCGGGTCTTCTGGTTCTGGTTCTGCTCTGCATCCCCAGAACCAGAACCAAACAAGTTGAAGCAGCATTTAGCTTCTACGCACCACAAATCTGGAACAAACTTCCAGAAAACTGTAAAACAGCTGAAACACTGAGTCCCTTTAAATCCAGACTATAAATCCTCCTGTTTAGAGTTGTATTTAAAATGTAATCAACGACGCCACTTGACATAATGTAATGTTTGTTTTAATTGCTGATTCTATGTTGCATGACTTTGTGATTTTTATGATGTAAAGCTCTTTGAAATGCCTTGTTGCTGAAATGTGTTATTCATTAAAATTTGATTGATTGATAATCTCCGAACTCTGTGCTCACAGTGTTGCCCTCGTAATCTTAAAACACCTCATTAGATACTCAGTTCTTATAAGTGTAAGAAGTATTTTTTTTTTATCTTTGGGAAAGAAAGTTAAAACAACTAAAATTTACATTGTTTTACTTATTAAATAACATTTGATTAAAGTAATATAAACTTTGTTTATGTTCCAGTGCCCAACCAGCAGACTCAAACTTGAAAAGAAATGATCAAAACAGAAACACAATTGAAAACCAAAGTTTTAACACCATGAAATCATAATTCTTTTAAGTTTCTAATGTCTTTACTGTTTCTATTAATGAAATTGTACCAAAAACAATTCCAAATGGTCACTTTTTTGTTCATATTGTTTATTTGCATTACTTGGCTTTCTAAGTATTATTAAAATTAATTTTAAATATGCAATAAGTACAATACCATGAGTGAGAAAAACCGGCTTAAATGGGGAATCCTATGTGTTTTTTTAAACATGCCTCCATATCTTTTCTGCACAGAATTAATTCCTTAGACACACATTTCAATGTCAGGTCATCAATCTACACAAGTGTAAATACTTACTAAACATTAGGCTGTTTTAACTGTCCACTAGGGCCTCATTTGAAACTACAACCTGCAATCTGTTCAGCTTCCAGCACTCGGAGTCAGTCTAAGCACTCTGAAATGAGCTGCATTTTCTATAGTCAGCCACCCAGACGTGTTAATATAATATACGGTACCTGGCACACCAGGGTCAATCCACAAAAGAAATACCTTTAAGCATATCAAAACGTGATTTAAAAACTAAAATGATCAAGCAATAACATCAAGTAACAGGACTTCTTGAAAGCAAGACCTGAGGCCATTTAGGGGACTTTGTTTTATCTCTTCTTTGTTTTCAGTTTTATACTGATTGTACATTTTCCTGTTTTAGATGTAAAGCTGAAATAGGAAATCACCCAAAACTAACTCTTTTTAGGGCTCTCTGAGAGTGACCAAAGGTTCATGAATTTAAAATTCTGGTGCGATCAATGATCAAAATAAGTCCAGATTCATGTAAAATAACTACTTTTTGTATACTGTGCTCTTACTGGTAACACAGTATACATTTTCTATATACTGTGCAGAAACTGTACGCTGGGGACTCTTGCAACATGATAACAACCAGGTAACTTTTGGTTTTGTGCTATTTATGCTTCCCACCATGGCATGCTACCCTGTATGGTGAGCCATATAGTCTGTATCAGAAACTGCCTCTGCATCACAGATTCAGATTTGCTTGAAAGCCAGAAATTTTTTTACCTGATGTCAGTCATTGCAGTTTAAACACTGTGACTGTAGGCACCTAAATTAAATGTTATAAAGACCACTGGGACTGATTTATTTACTTTGTATGCAGATATTTATTGGTTTTAAATTAGTGATATGTAAAATGTTGAAAAGGAATGACCAAATTGTGGCAGGATGAAGTGCAGTTATTAGAATATCACTAGATTTTGTTGCCTATGTAAACTCTAAACATGTTTAGTTTTACCAGCTGATGTGGGTAAGTTAAAGATCCAGACAGGTGAGACGGGGAGCTGAAGAATCTTTTGACCTTCTTCTGTCTCTGTTTTATGACCCTTATGTTTTATTACCAACTTATGGCTTTTTCTATTACCTTTTTGTTATGGCTATTTGTGCTCTATTTATTGATCTAAAGGCTTAAATTTCACTTTGTAAGGATCTATTGTTAACCCAAGCTCTATTTATTCTGCTAATGTCCACAAAAAGAATCCCTGTTGTAGCTTTTTTGGCTCTTAATGCTTTTGTTTCAGTTTTTTAAAAGAAATTTTTAAAGTTTTCCATTTTAACTCAATTTCAGCGGACATATCAGAATCAATATCTGCAAAGGAATATAAGGGTCATACAAAGTACAAAGTACAAAACCTGAGCCAAATAAATAATTGACAGTGATTCTAGCTTCTTTGACCATCATTGAATTGAACTGCTTTCTTGTGTGTTTCTAGACAGCAGAGTTTTGCAATCTCACTGGTAAAGCTGGGTACTAAGCCGGTCTGAAATTTTCTTTTATTTTTGCAAAGTATTCATTTTTTTCTCCTTTTGATTTCTCTACTTTCAATGGTGAGACGCTTGCGAACAATATTGTCCAATTGCAGGTGAACCCAAACATTTCTTATAAATGCTAAAGGAGATTTTGTGTGCGGGTTTGGGTAAAATATATTGAATAGAATTTCTTCTCTCTTGAGAATGTAATGATAGATGATTTGAAGAGGACAGAGTGAATCAAGGACCACCTGAGCTCTTCTCTTCTCTTTGAATCAAAGACGTGACAAAACATAAGAAATGGGTACATTTATATCAAGAGGTGCTTTTAATCTTAAACGGATGCACCATTCACGGCCCACAGTGAAAGGGAAAGTGATTTATACCAATATGCTGATTGCAACAGAATTTACCCAACCAGGAATGTTTTCTTATCTCACATCTTTTCAACCTTTCAAAATGTGTGTCTGAGGAAAGAAAAGGACAAGTCACCGCATGTTACAAAGAGCAACATCTACTTGTGATCTTCGGTTGATTAGAGAGTAACACCTTTGCTGTGTAATCCTTTGTGCGGTTACAGTGCAGTTATTCTGAAGTGATCAAACATCATCAATGATCTTTTGGAACTTTTTTAGCCACCATAAAAGATAGTTCAAGATCTTTGAAGTGTGACTTTCTCCTCTGTGGCTAATGAATAAAAATGATTTTTAAAAAATCCTGCACTTCTTATAACGTAGATGATGGATTTGATAAATCGCACATTTGGATGCACACTCACCCACCACTTTACAAAATAATACTATTCAGTGGGTTGTTAAAACAAATAATAATTTAGCCAAGCTAGCAACACCAGGCCTTTACTCATCTAGAGATGGTGAAGAAAACTTAGCAAAGGAATAGGTAAGAAAAGGGATTTAGGGACTTTGAATGTGGGTGAGAGTTGAGTCTGAATGCAGATAGAAACATGAACCAGCAGCACATCACACTAAGAACCACTTTTGTAAATATGGACAAGGAAAGACTGAAAAAATGTTGCCTTGTCTTGTGAGTTTTGGTTTTTGCTGCAGCATTCAGATGATAGGACCAGAACTTGGTGAATTCATTTGGCCTGAATGGACCATTTAGGCGGCTAATGATAGCATGATGGTGTGTTGGATAATGCTAGCTGTTGTAATTGACTGTGTCCATCTCTTCAAGACCACAGTGTACTCATCTTCTGATGGCCGCCGCCAGCAGAATAGTACATTATGTACAAAACCTAAATAATCTGAACCCGGTTCATTGAACTTAAAAATAAGTTCACTATCTGGAGTGGCTTTCATGGTCACTCAATTCAGTAAAGCCCCTTTGGGTTGTGGTGAAACACTTGAATGTGAGGTCAACAAATTTCCAGTATCATGTGGACTAAAATCTTGTAGAAATGTTTCTGACACCTTCTCGGATCTATGCCATAAAGAATTATAGTATTTCTGAAAACAACACAGGTCTAACCTGCAGTTTACTGCATCTTTATCATGGATGAATACTGTAGTATGGCATCAAAAATCCCCAGGATTTGGATGGTCTTTGCAGGGTTTCATAGATTGCAACTGTGACTCATTTTCTTTGAGAAAAGACTGAAAGTCCCTGAGGAACTAAGTAAGCAATAAACATCAGTGGTGAGTGGGCGAGGATTTGTTTTTGTAGTGCCAGAATATCAGGGGCCCTGTGACTTTCTTAATGTTACCAAATAAAGTAATACTTACTCTCATACCTCTCGTTTTGGAGGCAGAAAAAACATTTCAAAACGTTATTAATCAATATACTTGCAGGTTATTGGCTTGGCTACCTTGTTAGAACATTTACACTTCCTTCCATCTGTCCATCAGCAAATTCTTTGTATGTCTGTAAGGTCGTGACATTGAAGTATCTCGTCTTGATAATATGAGATCTTATGTTCTTAGCAACAGTAAAGTTCAAGTAAGAAAATTCATAAACTCAAGGGAATTTCTCTGAATATCTTACAAAGCAAAAGCACATTCTAGTTTAAAAATGTTGCAACAATGTAAATTTCAGAGTAAGCTTTTTATTTTAAATTCATCCGACGAAAGAATGACTCAGAATTTAGACAACTTGAATGATTGCTGACAGTCATAAAATGAGCTTACTATGAGTAAATATTTTCTGTATTATGCATTTTTATGAGTGCTATTTGCACATACTTATGATTAAAGTTCCACTGATCACATGCAGAGTTTCCTTGCATGTGCTGAGCTGGTGAATCTGATCATGAAGAATGAACGGATCTTTGATTCTGATTCACTGGTCAGGTCTTCCTCTGTCTGAGTGATTCAGTCTGCAATTTCTTGGTCAGCAATAAACAGTTTGTGGGGTCAGTGCTTTCACAATCAATATGAGGTGAGACAGAGACAGACATGCAAGGGTACCAAAAAAACACCACTCAGACATATTTTTAGGTTTTATTTTAGTCTTAATGATAGCTATGATCAGACACCGCTACGACTGTCTTTTTTTCTACCCCAATCTTTGGATTATTTTTTTTATTTCTTTAAATTTCTTCAAGCAAAAACACAAATTCTTACAGCTACGGATTACGTAATAAAATGAAGTCAGGTTTATGAAAGAAATATGCAGTACATTTCCCTGGAAAGACTCATGCTTATCTGGACCACTGGTTTTATTTGCCTGGAAACAAAGCAATCTAGGAAGTCTTTAAAAACATAATTGCTAAAAACAACTTTAGTGTTTATTATAGCAAAAAAAAGGTAACTTTTGGTCAAAATGTATTATCTGTGGAAGATTTATTTCTTCCTCTTAGGCAGTCATTTCATGATTAATATACTTCCTCTGGCCTCAGTTTCATATATTATATCTTTGTCATGCATTTTTCAGGTCAATGCTTTCCTTTGAGAAAGTATTCCTTCCTCAGCCACCGCAGCTGGCACTTTTCCTTACATGTGGCTCTTCACTGTTCTTGTCTTCAGTAGCTGTAGCTATGAATGTGTTATAAAAGTCCTCAGATGTTTCTTTTACTGGTGAAGGGTGCCTTAACATTGTTGGAGAGTTTACTTGTCCCCCTGATGTTTTATTTAGCAACAATTATATTGTTAACAATCCACAGTTGACTTATTAATTGCTCATGAACTGCCCTATAACACACTCTAGGGTTTGTTTTGGAGCCTAAGGGGAAACGTCTCCCACCTTGTAAATTACAATTGATATTCTTTAAAGTTATAAAATTTTATCTTGTAAAGTTGAGGAATAAAAGCAAAACGGGTGAGACAAGACTTTCTCCTCTTCATCCTAAGATGGTCTCTGGCTCGAATGCATATAAAGTCACTTCATCTCTAGAGGCATCTGGATGAGACTCCTAGAAAACCACAATATGATTATAAAGCAAACATGAGACCCAGAGGTTCTCAAATGAGACACCCTGGTCTCTTTACTCCCAATGAAGCCATTCATGAGCAGACTGCTGCATTAGCAAAGGCTCTTGCTTTGATTATATTAAAAAGTAATTTTTCTCACTTTGTAAAAAAATCCCCAACAACTTGAGTACTGTAAACGGTGGTAAATCCTAGATTTCTTGCCTTTGGCTTGTCCACCTGTCGCAAATATATGTCGCGAACAACCATTACATTTCATCAGAAATGTAATGGTTGTTCCTGCCACATTTTTTGCTTTGAGATAGTTTCCACAATGCTTTGTGAAATAAATTGATGCTGAATTTCTTCCCACAATCAAAAAAAAAAATCAATAAAAAAAATGCATGTTACGTGACTTCAAGATTCAAAACTGGAAGTGCTGTTTGGCCTTTTGATTAACTGTTTTTCTGTCTTGGTTGTTTCTGCTTTCTTAATCTCTAGAAATAACTCACAATTTTAATGGCCCACAAGTATCTTTTCACTTGGACCATTAAAACAACCTATTAAATAAAATGTGGGGCAGCATTATGATTTAAAATAAGAAACATAAATGGATATGGCTTCTCAAGTTTTCCATATTACTCACATTTAGTTTATTTAAATTACTTTCTTTGAGTCATGTGCTCTCTATTTCTCTCCAGAGCAAAACCATCAGTGTCAACGCTCCAGCTGCAGAGAAGAACAAACAGTGCAATGATTTTCTCCCAAGTATCTGAACTTCACATCAAAAACTAACATGTGGGTGTTTTTTTCTTAGCAACAGTACTGAAAACACTCATGTTGCTGATGTTCTCTGCTATGGATCAGCATTTCGCCATCACACCCATCCTTGCTGTTTACCATCAGCCGCACACGTCCTGGAACAGGAAATCCACCAGGGGCGTCAAAATGGACATGTGTCTGCTCTTTGGGCGGCATGCAGACCCCCACTGTGACGCAGTGCAGCTGGAGCCCATGTTTTTGTAGCTCCATGGGATGATTGTGATGCAACAGTCCAGAAAAAGAGAGCGATTGTTCCTCAAGATGACTGTGTGTGTATGTGACCGGCCCACGCCGCTCGGTTGTCAGTTCCAGATTCTGCTCATATTTATTTCCATGAAATTCTCCAAATTAACCAAATATATGCCACACACACACACACACACACACACACACACACACACACACACACACACACACACACACACACACACACACACACAAATATACTGACCTCAGTGAGTGCACACTTTTTGTGTGAGTGTGCCTGGGTGTAAAATTTATTTCCCCTCGGAGTGTCCCTGCAGTACTTTTTTTGGCTCTATTGTTGCCTTCAGGCTCAATGGTTCAGTCTATTCTTCATTAATTACCTCACCAACAGAAGCACCACTGATCTGATAGCAGACCACTCTGCTCTGGGTAATTTAGAAGTCAGGTCTGAGTCACTGTAGTGTGGATCCTGCCTACACATTGACTGTACATCCACACATGTGTCTTATGACAGATCGCCTACAGATGTTGTGAAACATCCTTCTCACATTTCTTGTTTTCACTGATCTATACACGAGTCAGAAGCTTCCTCATTTGCTGTGACAGCCTTCTCTGATTCAGGGGTCATTTCTGTGTTCCTTAGGGTCTTCAGACTTTTACAAACACGCCTTTTCATTCTCGTGCTTTTACGGTAAAAAGAGCGTCATCACCATTCTTCTCCAGAAGTGACTTGTCTGACGCCAGCAGCTATGCATAGTTCTTTATGTGTTAGTACCACCAAATGACGTAGAGTTGTGGTTTACGAATGATGGAGAGTCTGGTGACATTTGAACACTGTAAAGATAGCTCGGGGGCCCCTAGTTTCAGGAGGAACAAGGCGTGTAACACTTGTTAAATACATAATTATAGGCCTGTTTGAAAAGAAAACCGGTTACCCAGAACTCCTCCATCCAGTAATAGTCTGAGAGCATTTCAAATTTAAGATCGTTTTAAGTCACATTTGTAGATGAGGGTAAACAAGCTGCCAAAAAACAAAAAAAAAACATTTTTCCTGGAAATGGTTGTATAAGATAAATACAAAATGGAACGGTACCTCAATCAATGCCCTTTATTAGTAGTCATCTATCTTATATTTTGAATTAAACTGATGAAATTAATATTTGCAAGTTGGTAAGATCGTATTTGTCATGTCTAATATATTAAAATATGTAATTACACAAAAATCCATTTGAGTGTATTTGCACACACCTTTTCTGCTCTGTCCACATCTTTTGGGTAAACGGGGACTGAGGTCAGGACTTGTTAGCGGTTTACTTTGTTGTAGTTACTTTGGTGGTTGCTGATGGGTCCTGTTAGGAAAACCAAAGTTTGACTCATGGCTAATGTCTTGAGATGTTGCTTCAGTGTTTCCAAGTCACGTTCTTTCTGCATGGTGTCATCTGTTATGTGAAATGCGCCAGTCGCTTCAGTAACAACACCTGATGATGTCACACCTGTACTTCAGCTTACTCGTTCTCCTTTCCAAAGTAACCATGATCCCTCTAGACAAACACTTCAAGTTTGGGTTCATCCAACCACAAGACGCTTCTCTAAAAGCTGAAGTCTCCATCTTATTTTTCATTTGCAAACTGCAAAGCTTTTTATGCTGCTTTCTGGGTGATGACTTCTTCTTCAGCCAGTGTCGCCATCCATTTTACTGTGGATGATGATCTTGCTTTAGAAAGATACTTAACAGTTATTTTACTTTTGTTCTGGGATTGGTACATTCTTTTTGAATCAAACCATTTGTGTGACGAATAGACCGTCTCCTTTCTCAACAGTATGTCTGGACATTAAAACTTGCAGGACCTGCAGACATTTGGATTGTTCTCACCGGATTGTGGAGGTCCATGGCTCTCTTCCTGTTATCTGAATTTTATCATTTTTTCCCCCTCATGTTGCATATTCCAAGTGTGCCTTAAACTATAAATATGCTCTGACTTGGCTCGGATTGTGAGCTGTATCTTCCTGACTTGTATATCAAGCTTAAGCTTCAAAATTTAAAGAAAGTATAAATTAAGCTAAAATTAAAGCAAAAAATATCTTCTCATTATTCTGGCATTTACCTTGTTAAAACAACATCAGTAATGTTAACTGATCTAACTCTGCGTGAATATAAAACATTGATTATAAACAGACTTATTGTTTTTGCAGAGGTGTTTTTGTGAATATATGTTATGAGTTGTAGGTCTCTTTGTGTGGCCACTCATTTTGTTTCTCCTGTCTCTCCCATCCTCCAGCCCCGCCCTGTCTGACACCCTGCTGTGCCTCCATTATCAATTCAGCTTTTAGTTTATTGATCGAGCAGGGAGGGGGTGTTTAACGCACAGCTGCGTCTTCCTTCAGCACCATGTCACTCCTCTGAATCAATCAATAATGCCCAGAAAACAGTGGATGACTAAATTGGCTCGCTTCATGAATTTTGAGAAACAGTTTTTTTTGTTTGTTTTTTAATGATTAACATGTCAGCATGACAACTTAACTGTTACTGAACAACAAAGAAATAAAAATCAAACTTCTTGCTAGTGCTACAAATTTGTAATTGTTACCTTATGATTGTGACTGAAACAAAAAAATAAACAAATAATATCTGTATAGATTCATTTTGAAACAGAATTGATTAAGAAATGCAACGTAATATGATTCATTCTATCAAACCTATTATTTAAAAATATTTCACTTATTTAGTCCCACCTGGAATAACTGCATTTACCTTGGAGTGAATGAGGTGGAATAAAACAGAAGCTGATGACATAAACAGATTCAGGATCGCACAGAAGAAAAACAACCTTAACATTTAGAGCATTCATAGCTTTTTGCCTTAATTTCTGCCAAAACCTAATGTCCAGGGAGTTGTTTGTAAGTTTCTAGAAGCTGGAAAGTCTTCTGCAATCTGTCCACTCATTTCCAAGCTGAGTGGGTTGGGCTTATGCAACCTGTGTCCAGGAGGAGGAGCAGGAGTCAGCAGCTACTCTCTACTGCGAACACCTCAGATAAGAGTTTAACTCTGCACAGTAAATGTAGGGCAAATTCACAGCTGTAAGTGAAAGGGACAGCTTCTTGGGTAACAGGAGACTGAACCAAAAGTATATTTCAGCATGGAGACTTCTGGGTGATAAGGAGAGGAAGGCTGCTCACAGATAATCAAACGGAGGAAACTACTAGGAAAAAAAAATCTGTATGAGTGGAAGAGAGAGTTTGCAGGAGGCAGTGAAGCAGGGGACAGGGCCAGGAGTGAATGGGGGTGGAGGGAGTGGTTAGCGGTGCTTTCTGCATGTATATAGAGAAGGCAGAGTCTGACAGAGCAGATCCTGTTAGAGCGTGAGCCTTAGAGAAAGGAGGACTGACCTTTCAGACTCGCTACCTGTGAATGACTTCCTGAGCAACACAGCAACCGAACTCTGCAGGTGTCTGCTGGATTATAAACTCAAGATTTCTGTTTCACTAAGAGGTAACAACGGATTTTGCTCCTGTGCAGCAGATTTGTTTCCTATGACGGATTCCGGGCAGGTGCAGCTTTACAGTTTTCAGACGTACATTGTTCTCAGCTTACTTGAACATATTTCTGCAACATCTGCTGAACTTTGTTCTCTTTTGGTGTAATTTGTGACTGCATATTAGCCAAGGTGTTGCTGTTTGAATGTATTTACTTTCTGGGTGTTTGACTGAGTGGCACAACATTCTAGAAGATTTATTATGGAAAATTGAATGCGAGTTAGAGATTGAGCAATTTTTATGAGCCAGGTTGTGCTTGTCTGGTCCTCTTGTGCCACTTAGAGAGCTGTAATCCATTCACTCACCTGTTTTATTCAACACTTAAGGGGGATTGTAAGACCATCAGTTACCCATGTTGGTGTTTCACAGACAGGACTGTGAGAGGGAAATAGTTCAGGAAGACCTCTTACAGACATACAGAGAATTATCTGGTGGGTGGTGCCATGATATCTCTAAAGAAAGTGAAACAGTGACATGGACAGGGAGAGAATATTAAAACGTCTGCTACAACCAAAATACAGGATTGTACTGATGTTAGTAGAGGCTTAAGATACCCGTAATGCTTTACCATGAATTATTCTGCAAAATTAATGTCCAATGTTTCAAAATGTTGAATTTAAAGGTAAAAATTTCTTTAAAAAAAACAAAAAAACTTTGACTTTGAGTCCATTTCTACCACTGGAGTTGGTTTTAATTTGAACAATTGCTGCTGAGATGAAATAGATGTCTGTCATGTCACCTTTGAACTCTAATCCTTCTGTGTAGTGACAAGCTGTGAATCTGAGCTCCTCAGCTCTCGCCGTGTAAAACGTGCACACTTGTGTATATATGTGAATGTCTGTCGGTGCCGAGGGTCCATCTGCCCTGTGGCTGCGGTGGCTCGGCTACAGCAGCTGTCCTGAGCTCTGGTCGGCCATATGGCAGCTTTTGTTAAGCAAGCAGGAGTAAAATTAAGCTGGAGCATTAGTCTACTAAGCTAGTTAAACAAAGTGTTAGAATTTTACCAAAAATGGTTTTGACTTTAATTGGGCAGCTTATAAGTGAGCTTAACAGCGGTACAAACTATTTAAACGCCAACCAACTTTTAAGTCAACAGAAATGTCATTATTACTAACGTTTAGGAGGATTTTACTAAAATTGCTTATTTTATCCACTCAAATAAACTAGCTTCTGATTGTTTTTGCTTGACACAGCAGACAATTTTTGACACCAGCTAAAAATTTTCTTCCGTAAATAAATAATTGATTATCTCTTAGTGAGTGAATACAGGCAGTGGGTGAACACTGACACGTTAATGTGTTAGCGCGTGTTATTTATTTGCTAGGCTATCAGTGCTTGACTCAAACTTTCTCCAGTTTCCTAATACCTATACTTAAACTATTTTCTACTTAGTCATTAAAAAAGCACAGAAAAATATTTCTGTGTGTTTACGTTACTCTTCGTCGTCGCAGAACATGGCAAATGAGACTTTTGACTTCCTAAAGTTCTTGGATTTGTAACCAATCTAATCATGATCAACGTGACATTTGCAAGCTTATTTTCTTGATTGAATACTAAGCAATTTAATTAGTTAATACTTAGCAACTTCCAAAATTAATTTTTAACCCTTCGGAGAGGAGAACTATTTTGGAATATGTTGCTGCACATTAAAATACCTCACCAGAGTTGCCATGAATTACTTGCTCACCATTAAAACGTTGACCTGAAGAGGCCAGAGTAGCTCTGTGAACACCTGGGTGGGTGTTTTACTGCCCTGCTTTGAATCTGCTTCAACTAAACTCTTGTCTTAAAGAACAAACCTCCTGGCCATCCCGTGCTTTCCATTTGCTTTCATGTTTTGTGGGTGGGTATTGGACACCTAAAAAAAAAAAACGCATTCAGGCAGAGTACAGCCTTGCTATTATGTGCGTAATGTTCATTGTGAGTGGATTCCTGATTTGACAATCAAAGATGCTATTTATATAAGCAGCTGGGCAATTCTTCCGGTACGTCTGCACGGACCCACCCTGTCAGAAACCTGAAACCGGCGCTCTCTCCAAGGCGCATCCAAAACAAGGAAATGCATGGATCAAAGTTTGCAGTCAAGCCCAAATAGAGCAACATGTAAACATGTACAAAAGCTGGACTTGGTCATTATTACTAGAAGGAAGTATTTTTATAATAAGACTCAGTCACATACATACAAACAACAAGCTCTGACATATTACTTCTAATAACCGTGCTACTTGCCAGGCTATTTTAAAGCACTCACTGTCCCAAAAGTCCAGGAATCATTTTGTGGTTGTTTTCATTTCTTTGCTGAAGCATTTTCAAATTTGGTTGCAGTTTGTCTTGGCTGTTTTAAAGGAAAGTCATGAAAAAAAGGTCAGTCTGCAAGAATCCCATGAGATTGAGTTTGGACCATGAGCTCCTGATGTTGCCCAGACTTCTGTGTAGTGTGTGTGTGTGTGTGTGTGTGTGTGTGTGTGTGTGTGTGTGTGTGTGTGTGTGTGTGTGTGTGTGTGTGTGTGTTCTGCTAAGCATGGATGTGTGTGGGTGTGAATCATAGAGCAGAATGTGCATGGGGTATTGGCACCTGTCCTAAAAGAATGATTCATTACTCTCTAACCTTACTTTTTTAGTTTATAATCAAAACTAAGTGGTTTTAATGACACATAAAACCATGCACGTGTGGAATAAAATCAACTTTATATGTTCATTTCTCAAATCGTTTCTCTTCTTCTTCTTCGTTGGTCACAGATTGATGATGGGTCCTATTGTTTTGACTGCGTTGGTGTTGCTCCTGGCTGCGCAGGAAGGTTCTGCAGACAGAATCCAAAACAGAAGAACCAGAAGGGAGCTGGCCAGTCCTCTGCATGCCGGCGGCATCAGGGACCCGTACGGCTCCTACTGCCACAGGCGAGGAGGCTGCTGCCCCGGCAGAGATGACCTGTGCACCGTGCCCTACCTGGACACCATCTGCTACTGCGATCTGTTCTGCAACCGAACCGTCTCTGACTGCTGCCCTGACTTCTGGAACCGCTGTCTGGGCGTCCCACCACCTTTCATTGGTACATTAGCGTGATATGTGTTTGTGTGTGCTTTGCTTTCTTTTCTAAGAGTCTGTGAGCAGAGCTGTTGAGGCTCAGTCACAGTGGCATACGGCACTCTGCTGACTCCTACAAATGAACCACAGCGACACATTGTTTTACTCCTCTACAAAGTTTCAGCTGCAGCTGCGACAACTATGAGCCAGCTTTGTTTCAGATCAGAGAATAAAACCCTGAAAATGAACACAACTCCTTTAAAAATTCTCTGTAAAAAAATGTTCATTCCAGTCAAACATTTTCACATTTCACATTTTATGACAACCAACTTGTATGTATTTTATTGAGATTTTATGTGATTGGGTTGGGCTATTTGATGAAAAACATCAGATCTTGTTTTTGAGAGAGATGTTTATTCCTCTCTTTTTTGTTACTCATATTAGTTAATTTCCATTGTTCCAAAAATAAAAACAGAATGAATTTGAAGTAGCAGTCCCACTAAGCCTGAAAAGTATTTCACAAGTACTTGTGAAATACTTCACAAGTACTTGGGAAGTATATTATACTTCCCTGCTAGTATAATATAACTAGCAGGGAAATATGACTTCTCCGGGTCAGGGGGGTCGTCCTGCCCCAAGTGGAGGAGTTTAAGTATCTGGGGATCTTGTTCACGAATGAGGG
>CAEGAF010080004.1:0-32640 GCA_903067075.1 Micropoecilia bifurca | reverse complement strand
CTCGCCCGGAACGCCAGCTGGAGATAGGCACCAGCAACTCCCGACCCCACCAAGGGACAAGGGTGCAAGAAAATGGATGGATGGATTTTAGGTTTGTTGACATCGGTCCTATATTTTTGAAAGAGACTAAGAGTGGTCTGCCTTTTAGATTTAGAGTTAAATGTTGAGAAGATCTGATTTGAACAATGATGTAAAACAACACTTGAAACTCAACTGTCATTGCAAGTGGAAGCTATTAAGGCATTTGTCACCTACCTAAAAATGGCTTTATAGATTGTGACTAGGGACCCAGTAAATATTAAACTGGTGTCTTAGATGCTTTAGATGATAATTAGCTACAAAAATAATATCTATTTTCACAATGCTTAATGTTGGATTTTGTACGTGCTTTATTTGGAAATATATATATATATATATATATATATAGATAGATATATATCTAGATATATCTATCTATATATTTTTTTTCTTCTTCTTTGTATGAGATTGTGGTCTTCTCTCTCTTCTCAACTTGATTTGCTTTTGCTGTTTACTAAATAAATTAAAACTACTACTACAACTTTCATCATTGCATGTACTTTGCTTTCTTGAGTTTAGTTTGCAATTACGTCATTTCATGTTGGCTGAAACATTACCTACGGCAAAATGTCAGCAGCACACTTCTTCCTCCTTAGAAATAACTAATTTAGATTTGGTCAAAAATCAGATTCAGAAATGGGTATTGGCAAGGGAACACCTGAATGTCCCATCTCTAATTATGCTCAAGCTATCAAGTTGTTGCTGTAAATTCACAAGAAATAGCCAAAGGTGATTTAAATGCAGGAGAAACATATTACGTCACAAAACCTGTAGCAGAGCACGATGGCCTGAGCATGCAGAGCTGCCAGAGATCCACGGTCACTGATGTGTATTGATTAAATGACAAAAAACAGGAGCAGCTGTCAGCTCACATTCAGCCATATGCTGTGAAGCTGATTGGGTGGCGCTTCACAGAACAGATGTACAAAATTAAAAGCTGTCACAGCAACCCAGTGTGTCCTAAAGGCACAGAAGTGGATTATTCTAAGCGGGCTGAATCCTTGAGTTACTTGAACTGAACACAATAAAAGTAAAGTGTTCTACTCTCTGAATGCAAAGATCCACAAACAACTGAAAACGGCTGCAGAAAGGCCTGGTGAAACATCACAAATGAGAAAACCCATTGTTTGATGAAGTTTCTCCAAATTTCATAAAGTCAGTGCCTGCACAACCTCCTGGTAAAGCAAAATAAAATATATTTTCTTTGAATCGATGTTGACTTATATTTAAATTGCTCAAAGCTGCGACTCCAGATATCCAATTCATATTTTCGCAGATAGATGTGAAATCCACTAAATTAAAGCTGAGAGTCTTGACTTTATGACTAATTGCCTTTTGTGTGAAATTATTTTATTTCAATGTTTTTCGAATTCACGTTACTCAGGACGAGGGTTTATTGTGAAGAGAGTTACTTGAAAGAGTTGGCTTGTAAATACAGGGGCGATAAATACAGATCTTACACACGCTGGATAAAAAAACAGGTTTTACTGTCTGGATGTAAATCTGGCAAACAGTTCTTTGTTTTAACTCAGGTTTAATCATCAGATTGTTTTTTTATCCACTAAATGCCAGAAAAGATGACAGAGAGAGTTTCTGGAGTTGACTTTTTCATTACTTTTTAAAGTAATTTCGGGAAGCCCAGATGATGATGTCATAACTTTGCAAGCTTCTGATAGGTACATTTTTAAGGCAACTCCTCACACATGCAGCTTATTTTTGTGACATCATGGCATTACAAAACTCTGACTTTCCTCACCATAGACATGGCTGAAAAGGTTTGCCAGAGCAAGCTCTACATTCAGTTACACCAGTTCTGTCAGCAGGAAATTCCTGCAACTATTATGAGAAACATAAGCAGGAGCACCCAAAAATGTTTGTCCCAAGTAATAAAGTTTAAAAAGCACTACTATAACATTTTAGAAAACTTTTGAATTTAAAGTAAAAACAATCTGTCTCCAGCAATCCAAAGACTGCAAGCTTGCCAAAGGTCCAGTTTTTGGGACTGAAGGAGGAAGCCGGAGTACCCAGAGAAAGTCATTGCATACAGAGACAGAACATGCAAACCCCATGTTGAAAGACTCTTGACTAATATTCAAACCTTGATCCTGCTGCAAAGCAACAGTGCTACCAACTCCATCACTGTATATTCAAAACCAAAAAATCATTTTGATAATTCCAACTGATGTTAAACAGGACAAGGTTAGTTTCATTTACTGCCAGACATCAAGGAAACCTGATATCATGTACTGTATCTTAATCAAAATTGCGAAATGTAACTTTTATTAACATATTGTGAACATATAGCATGAGACAGATATCCTGAAATGCACCGATCCAGATCAGAAACAACCAATCAGAAATAGGAGGAGGACCTTAGCACTGTCATATATTTATATATTTTTTATAAATTTTACCTACTGCAGCTTACTGTAACTATTTTATGTATTGAATTAAAAGGAATAAATGAAAATTAACTTGCGTTCATGTCAAAGGTTTTGTCAGCAAAAGAAATCTTCTCTGGCCATATCTGATGAGAAGCTAAGACACTTTCTCACTCCATTATTAATGTCAATTCTTCAAAAGACATCAATTCTAACTCAAGGTTACTTTAAGCACATACCTATTACAGAGCATTGAGTCATGACGTTTTTACAGAAGATGCCATCTTCCGATTAAATAAACAAAACCTTCTTCCTTCTTCTTCTTACAGCCAGCATAGTGGCAAGTACTGAAAAACGTGGATAATGAACCTTGCCGAGCTCCGTTTCCGATTTGTCAAGTGTTATCTCCCAAGCGGCTGCTGGTTCCAGACACACAGTGACTGTGTCTGAGTCTGAATTACAGCTGGCTTTAGCTTTAGTGTAGGTGGACTGTGGCTGAAGTCGATACAACAGTTGTCAGATTGGTTTGAATTACCAATTTGTCTAAAAGCAGAGGCTGTTTTAAAAACCCTGGAAAGATTTTGTGTAAAGTGTTTTAGCTTCTCGGGAGTGTTTGCGCTTCCACGTAAACCTCTGGAATTTTTCTGATTGCTTGCTTTGCTTCACAAAAGCATCCCTCCTATTATCAGAGAGCCTCTATTGGCTTCATATATCATTCTCAATGGTTTTTTCCCCTTTCTCGTACTGCGGAGAATTCTCCATGGCAGTGTATTAACTCTAGCTTTTATCCCATCCCTCTTATTGGATGAAGGTCACTCCCTATATCTGCAAAAGGACTTTTCTTTCTCCTCTTTCATCCTGCTTTCCTCCCATCCTCCACACCAGGGCATGAGTCAGAGAATCTGACACCTCAAGAGGAGAGAGGAGAGCAGAAGAGATGGAGGGAAGCAAAAGGGGAGGCAAACAGAGAGGCAAAAAAGGAAGGACAGAGACATTTGGAGGGAGAAGAGATGAGCTGATCAATATCTTTCAGAAACAAGGAACTGGAGACGATCTGGTCTGGCTCTGCTTCCTTGACACATGAGATACTGTATCAAACACGGCAATTCAATTTGTCAGTGAACAGTTGGTGGTGGGACTCATTTTCTTCCCTCTACTCCAACTCTTTGTGTTTTATTTGGCTTGAAATAGTACTATTTCAAGCATTTTTACACTCGCAAATTGGCTGAACCAATGGCGTAGAACTTGTGATAAAACATTGCCATGCACGTTGAGCTAAAACTACATATTACATAAGCTTCAAAACAAACTGAGCACAAACCCAAAAATAGTGCCGTCCCTGTTAAATATTTCATAGCCTTGCCAGCTGAAGGGGGATAAAAAGCTTCTTTCCCTCTTAGTCGCAACAGAAAACACACACACACACACACACACACACACACACACACACACACACACACACACACACACACACACACACACACACAGATGCAGATGGCCAGCTGAAAAGAAAAACCTCCATTTAGCGTACTGCGGAGCAAAGCGGATTACTGTCGCGAAGGCAGTCTTTTAGCTTTCTTGCTTGATGTACACGACTTATTTTAGAGAGCTGTACTTAGCATGTGCATATCGCTATTTCCTAACTGATTATCTGTGCAAGAGTCAGCCGAAGATTATAAGAGGCCCAGAAGAGAATTTATATTGGCCCCGCTACCACTTAATACTATTCCCAACCAACTAAAATAGCATCATTAATTCCTCTTTAAAAGTTTTCTCTCCCTGAATGTTTGCATGTTTACCATTTAACACCTCTACATTTAGGGTTTAATACAGCCATGTCACTACGGTATATAAAAATTTGATCCACACTTAAAACCGGTTGCCGTGGATGTTTTTGGACAACACATCACCACTGCAGCTTCCACACACCATGTGCAGTACTTTTGCTTGTCCGTGTTGCAAATCCTATGCAACTGCTTAATTTACGATTAACTCACCTCTGTATACCAGATGGTTGAAATTGATGGCTTGGCCTACTTCCACATTAATTTGGCTAATATTTAGCTGACTAATAAAGCACTAATAAAGCTGACTAATAAAGTATAGTAAATTATCTGATTCTTAAATATGCAGTAAAACAAATAATAAATAAAATCAGATGGTGACATGACAAAAGTGAAAAGCAAACGTACAAACTGGAGGAATGCTTTTATTCCAGCTTTTCCCTTTAATGCTGTGTAAATATTGGCAAAATGATTAGAAAAACTTAAACATTAAAGTCCTTAACAAACTTATCTGTCATAAATAGTAAAGCCATAGCTGTATATATGCCCATGAGATATGGAGAGATGTATGTTTAAACATCACAGTAAAAAAGACGTTTCCTATTTTAATTAAAAAAAACAATGACCATATGATGGCCACATTTTATTAAAATAAACATTAACATTGCTAACTGTAAAAGCAGCCTTGGTATATAACTTCTGGGTTATCAATAAATATCCATATTCTGTAACAGCCTTAAATTGCCAATATTTCCAAATGATATGTGTTTCATAGTAAATAAAGTCAGAAAGTTGTTGCTGTTCTGTAGAGTACCAGAGTTTTGTGGTAAAAAAAATAAATAAAAATACCTCTACCAATGCATCCAAAGCATTTTATATACAGTTTATAGGATTGGTATATTAAATTTGTTTAGGTGTGCAGCAGGTTTGTTGCTGTTGACAGACAAAACTTTCAGACTTAAATTGATCAGAATATTATGTCCTGTTTTATAAGACCACGCTGTCTGAAACAACGGAGGAATCGACCTCGACAGTCAGTACCATCAACAGAACTGAGTCAGATCATGCCCATCTCTATTGATTATAACATATACATTTGTTCAAAAATTCAAATTCGAAATTTTAATAAAAATTCTACATTTTCCATGTATAATCTTTTGATTTAAAATGTAAAGTAAGCTCATCAGTCATAAATATAACTAAGTTGTTGAGTTGTGAGGAGTAAGCACTCTTGAGGGCCCCCTGCCAACTTCACAGCCAGAAACAGGCCATTGTTTGCTTATGACTTTGGCTGGTTCTGCTCGGTACAAAATGGACAGAATGAAGCCAGCTCTATGTGGATGACTTCTGAACTAAATAAATCCCGCTCATGAGACTCTTTGAAAGACACAACAGCAGGGTCACGCGGCCTGCGCGGTCAATCCGTAGAGCTCAACACAGAGCTATCTTTTCATAGCTGGGACCGCCTAAAGCCCTGACTGTGTTCAGACGAGAGTCACATTGTGCCCCCGAAGAAAGAATCTCCTGTTGTTTATCGGTATTCAAGCTACAGCTACCAATCAACAAGCATTCACATTGAAACAGTACCCCAAATGGTACAGAAGGCTTATTTGAGCATCAGGAGTCCGTAGTTATTAAGAGTGCAACGAGCTCTGGATAATTGTTTGAATGCAGGTTAATGCCTATGGAGGGATTTTGTTGAAATCCTGCAGCGGAAATTAATTTGTATCACAACACTCCTTTGACAGCAACGTAGAATTTCACGTCTGGGTTTAAATGATTATCATAATTTGCCTCATAAAAGGTACAGCTCCATTACACAGCAAGATGTAATTGTGACCAATTTTACACAGTAGAATGACACAATTCCAGAAATATGTTGGTGATTTGTCTAAATTATCCTGGATACTGGGTACATAGCTATAATTTTTATTTCTCTCTGCAGAATCGAGTAAAACATTCTGCACGTGGTTACATTTACTTGATGACTTCAGACTAAAACCACCCCCGCCCCTCCACTTCCCTGCTCCCTCGTCTCCTTTCAGTCGGCCAGAACAGCAGCTTAGTAGATGAGAAGGATTATTGGCAGTTCCCAGATGCTGGAGCAGCACATGTCAGGATCTGGCCTCTGTTATTTATGAAGCCTCTCAGCCCCCAGCCTCTCTCTGCACCACAGATGCAGGTGGGCTTTCATTATTGAAGATGTTCTTCCACTTCTTATTAGATCTCAACCTCTCAGAGTGCATTAAGGAATTGAATCTGGACAGAGAGGCAGCAATATGTGATGGTCTGACATTGCACCCCCTGGAGTTCCTCTAAAATACAGTTCTGCCACACATCAGCTAAATTGTTTGTTCTATTCAGTTTCCAAGAATAGGCTAAGTATTGTGTTTGCACTCCAGCAGACGCCCTTTTAACCGCACACCACCACAGTTCTGTATTGATTTCTCTTCGGTGCTCAGGAGGACAAATCTAAAATGAGTTATCCAATTTTTTATTTTCTTTTTTTAGTAAAAAAAGACCATGCTACATATTTTATCCAACTCCCAGAAACTGTTATGTGATGGTTTCACATTTGTATATTTCTGGTTAGACAAATACCTTACCAAAAACAACTCAGTCAGTCAGGGTTCAGCTGTTTTTACATTTAAGGTGAGAAGTAGATTATTTTATTTACTAGTCTGAATAAAATACACACTTGCTAAAAAGAACTAGCAATCACACCATTGGGAATGTATTAAGAAATTGGCTGCTGACTGGAAATAGGACATTTTGTCTTTCCTGGATATATCTATCTGTTCTGTTTTTGCTTTGTAACAGTGGCAAAATCCTGTTTAACTGTAAGCTATATTACACTCAGAGTGAAAATGCCTCTAGTCAAAATATTAAAAAATACACATTGATAGATTGTATAAGATTAAATTGAGAACAGGTGTTATTTGATTTGAAGGCATATTATAGAAAAAAATAGTGATATTGTACACTAAATGTTTTATTTTCACTTGTTAGGAGAAATAAATAAGAGCTTTTGAAAAACACTTTTCAGAAATTTGTATTGTAATTTGATCATTGTTGTAGAATATTTTTAATTTAATTAGGTAAAATAACTCTACCAGTTTGCAATAGAAGGAACTCGAAGAAAATATAATCATTCTGTATTGTGACAAAGAAAGAAATGCTGTGTGTTTGAAACTCAATGCAGTGACAGATTTTTTTTCCAGTCTGATAATAATAAAAGTGAAGAGCAGGTATCCAGCCAAATGCCATCAGCACTTAGTTTCTGCTTGAATTCTCGTCTCCTTATCATGAAGACAGTGCATCTATCCAGTGCGGCATGGTGCAATTAGGCATCTTGGTGAATAATGGTGCTGTCACACACACTCGCTGCCTCAGCACCAAGCAGGCGCCCACTGTACTGTACTTGTTGAGAACAGTCTTTGTGGTCAGGGGTGGCCTCTTCTTCAGCAGGGTCCGCTTTTAATACCATAAAACCGTCAACACACACTCTCTCTGTCTCTCTCTCTCTCTCTCTCTCTCTCTCTCTCTCTCACACACACACACCCACACANCACACACACACACACACACACACACACACACACACACACACACACACACACACACACACACACACACACACACACTCACACACACACACACACACACACACACAACAGACCAGTTGTCTCCTCATTTGGACACTTTTTGCCATGTGCTGAATTTACCAGCACTTGCATTTTATGGAGATTATGGCTTCAATAATTCAAATGTGCGCTCAGAAGATTTATTACACAGGGTACAACTCAGATCAGTGCGTCAAAATACGACAGATCATTTAGTGGATGGATAGAAAGATCTGATTAATTTTAGGAGTTTAAATTAACACAAGTTCCCTCTTATCGGTTAAAAAAAGACATATTGCAAGAAATAACAGCAGATCAGACCTAACATTTCACTTTTCACAACCGCAACCTCAGTTGTAAATCCGACACCAAAGCGTCCTCTTACCCGTTATCATGGAAGAGGTCTCGGGCTGCTGTTCTCACTGAACTATTCCCCTGGATCTGCGTTTATCGGCCTTTGTATCCACATATAGTCCGGTGACTCGGAGGTGCAGAGCGGACTGTCCTCTCGGTGTGTCAGCAGACTGGAGTGCAGGGCGCCTGTGCGCTGAGGAGGGGAATCACACGCTCACACACACACACACAAGCACACACACACACACACACACACACACACACACACACACACACACACACACACACACACACACACACAAGCGCACGCTCTTTCTCTCACAGACGGATCTCTCACACGCACTCACGCACGCCAACACATGCACAGATATGCGTTTTCTCCAACTACCACCAACAATCTTGGGGGAAAAAAATAATTAAAATCTCTGGTCTCGGCTGCTTTCTGTGCTATGCTCTGTTTGAATCCCCGCCTCTGCCGGTGAGTTGTGGGGTGTGTGATCCCTTCTATCCCCGCAGGACCAGGATCTGGGAGAGCTGCGCACTCCTACCGTGCGTCGCAGGGCAGCTCCCCACGTTCAGTATCAACGTGTTGGAAGTTTATCAGCAGTACGCCAGCATAAGCGTGTATTTGATTCAGGGAAGTTGCAGTGCTTAGAGCTTTTGTTCACCGTCCAGTTTTGCTTCTTTCTCCCTTTTTATATTTTTTATTATTCAAATTACACTTTAAGTGTAAATCTCACAGCAATTACCTACAAACTGCAGCGGAATACAGGCTTAAAAGTACAAATATGCAATACAAGGTCCTCTCGACAGCTTTTGAAGTTTTAGATGCATCAGATCAGTAGCTTTCTTTCACTTGGCGCCATCTAGTGTAGCTGTCTGTGTACTGCTAACACTGCGACGCATTACTTTGAAATGTATGATCTTTAGCCAACTGGCGACCTGTCCAGGGCGAACCCTGCCTCTCGCCCGGAACGCCAGCTGGAGATAGGGACCAACAACTCCCGACCCCATTAAGGGACAAGGGTGTAAGAAAATGGATGAATGGATGGATGGGTCTTTAGCCAAGGTTGCTTTAACACCATCCTTCGGCGAGTCCAAATTGTTGGATCCGGAGTCTCTTATCTTCCCTTTCCATATATTTTCTATAGGGTTCAAATGAGGAGAGGAAGCAAATTCCATTAATACTGGCACTGATGTCCTACTGGAAAATGAAATTTGCATCTTTGCAATTTGCAAACTTTCCAAGGTTGCTCATTATCTCGTTGTGTCCGCAATTTTTTCTACCACACTTTTCCCTTCCACTCATCTCTCTATCTCTAGGCTTCATGCAGCACTGAAAACAGTCAGCTTTTTAGCAATGCTCTTTAGAAGCTCACCCACATTGCAGTTGGAGTCAATGCTGGACAAGTGTCAAGTCAATGTTCTTCAACAATTGA
The DNA here is from genome assembly GCA_903067075.1 of Micropoecilia bifurca. NCBI lineage: Eukaryota > Metazoa > Chordata > Actinopteri > Cyprinodontiformes > Poeciliidae > Micropoecilia > Micropoecilia bifurca. Next base: position 22,981 of record CAEGAF010080004.1, on the reverse strand, counting down.
ACCACAGCAGCAAAAACAGATGAATAGCTTTGTTTGCAACAGTACAGGGATTAAAAAAAGGATTTATTTTTGTAATTTTGAACCTTTCCATTCACAATCAAAAACACAGAACACTAACGAAAAAAAGTAAGGCAGACTAAACAATATCTGAATCCTTGTCAATGACAAGAACAGAAAGTATAGATGAAGAAATGGTAGCTTTTTATACCTTCCCTTTTTATAAACACATTATCAAAATCAAAACAGCAGCATCTTCCCCTTACATTTTTCAAATAAATATTTGCAAGGAATTCTAGGTGAGTCTGTAGACAAACTCATAAAATAAAATAAACAACCATAACCAAACCATGGTGCATTTGTTTAGCAAATTACCTTTAAGCATTATTTTTTCAGATTAGAGTGAAAAACATAATTTTAACTCCTCACAACAATTACTCCGCATATGAATCTCTCTAACAGAAGTTCTCTCCCAACAAAGTGAATCAATAATTTAAAGACTGATCTAGACTTCTTGACAGCTCCCACTGCTCTCATGTGAAAAAAAGGAGCCATCTGTGTAATGGGAGCTTCACACTGCCATTGATTTCACAAATGATCCCAGGTGCCTCTCATTTACACAAAGAAATGAAAAATGGGGGGAACACAAAGTTTAGTTTTCTCCTTATATTGTTAGAGATCTTAATTTCCTTTTTTAAATTGTCACCTCTGTACGTTATTGCAGTGTATATCGTTTGTGCATTTGATGGTGACATTTAATTTTGATTTGAAAGATTGAGGCACAGCAGTAAAAACTTGATTGCTGAAGTGACTGCAGGAAAAAAAAATCACACTGTTGGTTAAAGTTATTAAGTGCTTATTTCCCAAAAGCACAAAAGAGCTGCTGGTTTTCCGTCACTTACTGAGATGAAAGAGCTGCAGATATTGCTGCAGTGAGACAGATCAACGCAGATGAGAGGACACAGTGGCAGAGACAGACCAGACAAACAAGGATGTGTTTTTATTAAAAGGCAGGCTTACAGGTACAGGTGACACATAAGGTATTAAACTTTTTTTTTTTTTTTGCTGTACAACATCTGCACATCAAGACACAAGACAAACACAATCTGTGCAACTCCAGGTAAAAGACAGTTTTCATTAGAATGCGTGTATGGGAAATCTTATATTCCAAGTTTGAGATTATAAGCATCATTTGTGTCGCTAGTTCGATCCCCCATCAGCCTGACCTCATCATCATTCACCCATCTTGCCTGCTGATGGTGGTCAGAAGGGCCGCAGCCTCATTTCTGCCATCTGCAGCCGTGTGAATCTGCACTTTGAGATTTCAATTTGATATTTAAAGAGCATTATCAATAAAATGTATTATTATTATTATCAATAACATAAATAAGCTCAGATTTGACATACTCATAGGTCACATGTGTAAGATTGAAAATGCAAGGCTCGTTTAGCTGTAAGGGTAGAACTTGAAATATTATAAAAAATGTTGCACAGGAATGTTACCTTTCAGTTTTACCATATTTACTGATGCCTCACTCCTTAGATCTGTAGTAGGATAAAAAAAAAACAAGCATGCGGTATTGGTTATTACTTAATTTTACCAGGAAAATAAACAAAAACCTTTAAATATTATGTAAAGCAACAATTGTCAAATTGTATTAAAGTAAGCAAAAAACAAAACTATCACTCCGTAATGATCCGGAGTGGGCGCCATAATATGTAACAAAATGTTACATATTATGTAACATTTTCCTTATATTGTTAGAGAGATTCAATATGTAACAAAATGTTACATATTATGGTCAAGAGAGCACTAGTTAGTTTTTAATGTGGTGCCCACATGAATATGGCACCACATAGTCATGTGGGCACATATTCACTGATTAGTGCACTTATCAGTAGATTTCTCTGTGTAGAGAAATGCACTAAGCAGTGCATTTTCTGTGCACTAATAAGCACAGAAAAAACAAAGGTGGAAATTTAATTTGAAGGGACCCAGATTTTGGATCTGTTCTTTTCATACTTATTTAGTTTCGAGACTCAGGATGTTCTATTGTATTTCAGTTCCTTGGAGAGGTTTTTTTTTAGGGTTGTTCATTATGTTCTTCATTTTATGAAGCATCAATTTTTTTTATGTTTTATTTTTTTTGCACAATCATCTCTAGAGGCTCCAGAGCAGTCCCCAGAGCAGAGCCAGCCCTTCTTATCTCCTTGCTCAGCTTTTTAGACCCCCGGCTCTTATAAATTAAAAAAGCTGAGCAAACTGATAAAAAAGGCTGCAGAGCACAACCCCCAACCAATCATTTAATAATTTGCTTTTCACTTTTAACTTCAGTCAGTTGATTATGATTATGACAAAATGCATGACAACAATTTAAAGCAAATAAGTGTTTTGTTTTGCTTATCAGCTACAATACAACACAATGTAGTAAACAATAATTAAAATAATTTAATTTCTACCACACAGTCATTCATTAGGATGACTGTAATCTGGATAGAAATGCCCTTTTCCCTTCAGTAGTTAACAGAAAAGTATAATAATACACAACCAAAAAATATTTCAGACCTGAGATATATATCTTTACATAAGTGTATATTTTTTTCAGCCACTTGAGGAGAAAATATAAATTTAAACAAAAAAAATTGCAACTCTTGTATTTGAAAGAAATCAGACGTCTTGAATGAAAACATTACAAACTGAAAATAGAAGCTTTTGATATTTGTCATTTTAATTCCTGCATTCATGTTAGCGTAAACTCTAAAATCTGGGCAAGCATTTGATACTAATGCTCACCTTGGAGTCAATAATATCAATATTTAGATTAATATACCCAGCCCTTGTGATGAATCCTAATCTCCATTTCTGTCTTCTTCATCAAACACGTCTTTCACTGGATCTTCTTTTTTTGTGTGTCAAAATTATGCTTTTGTTTCTTGTGTGTGCTACTCATCTCTCTGCTGCTCACCATCTGCAGCACCAAAGGATTCAAACTTTCCCACTAGACAGACTCAGACACCCACCTGCCGAGCGTTGACGAGACTATTTCTCTGACTTCAAATGTGTTCATTTTAAAACGAAAAACACTTCTATCTCACTTTAGCTGGAAAGTTTTATCTACTTTAACTCACTTTTAGCCACAGAAATTGTAAAGAAATGTAGCTAAATGTGAAATGAATGCTGCGGCAGACTGGCGACCTGTCCAGGGTGACCCCGCCTCTCGCCCGGAACGTTAGCTGGAGATGGGAACCAGCAACCCTCCCAACCCCACTGAGGGACAAGGGTGTAAAGACGATGGATGGATGGATGGATGGATGGATGGATGGATGGATGGATGGATGGATGGATGGATGGATGGATGGATGGATGGGTGAAATGAAAGTTATAAAGTGCACATTCTCAGTTTAGATATTATTTCTAAATTATTTTTATAATAAAAAAAACATTAATAGGGAATGACAGATTTATGAATAAAATAGAGGAAAACACATAATTGCATGTAAATATATATCATTCTGGGGATTTACAATCAATAATCTTTACTCTTAATACCAATCCAAGTTATTTAAGACATCTATTGCTATTGAAGTTCTGTTAAGATGTCAAAATATCTGTAGATACATTTCATAGTATGTTCATTTTACATAAATCTAGACTAAAAATATATTTAAAAAATACTCGTCTGGAGAAAAAGCAAGTAGGGCACTACACCAAGGACAAAAAACAGAAACTCCAACTCTGTATGAATGTGATATTTCTCCATATATATTTTTTTACCCTTAGCTGTAAACAAGCCACCTGAAGAGAATGGATTTCTTCAGCTTCATGCTCTCTACCTTCTGGGACAAACCTTTTGCCTTTGAGACGTCCAAACAGTTTAGTTCGCTTTCAAAACAGCAGTTTGAGGATGAACCAAACCAGACAGTGCATGAAATTTTTACAGTAAGGTAAATTACTTACTTACAGAAGTACGCCACAGTGTTTTCACACGATAAATAGAAAGAGCGCATCATTTAAATTCATATGTACTTTTGGAATCTATGGGTCCCGTCATTCCACAACATTTGCACCTCGTTGTGTAACTCACTGTTAGATCTCCTCACTGAAAGATCAACTTTAGTTGATCAACTGCCTATCCGCATAATTTATTCCTTTTATTTATTCCTCTCTACAGGATGGGCTCCCCTCATCCTGTAGGGAGTGTAGACAGAGCGTCTCCAGTGATATCACCCTTGCAATGGCATTACCAGGGTTTTGTTTTGAGCTCCTGGCTCTTTACCCTGATTAAAAGGCTGTGTTGCCACTGGTCAGATTAGATGTTTGCTGACAACAGAGCAGTGGTGGTGGAGTTCACAGGGGACAACAGGAAGTGAAGAAGCTGGTTGGAAGACAATGTCACTGATCAAGAGGGAAGCACAGCGTCTACATTCCCTGCACAGCATGAGGGGAGCCATCCTTGTCCTGCCAATTCTCAATATATATACAGAAGTACAATAGAGAATATTTTGACCAGATTCGTCTATATTTTTTTATTGGGAGGCTGTAATTTTTCTTGCTGAAAAGTGATAAATCAAATGTCCTTCTGTTCAGGACATTGCACCTAAATACTGCATGTGTCGAGCTAGAAACCTCATTAATGACCCCCAACACTTGAACAATGGATTTTTTCTTTTCGCTGAGAATAGATGTTGCTGTATTAAGTGCAGGACCAGCAGATTTTGCCAAAGCGTTTCACCAAAAGGTCACCGGATTACTGAACATATTCCAATATACCACCTATACTGGGACCTATTTACAGTTTGTTTATGCTCTGTTTTTGTGATGTTAGAGCAGAATTAATGCTTTCAGAGCATGTTCTATCTTTAATGTGATATAAACCATTTAGAATTCAACTGAAAAAAATAAATAAATAAAAAACAGAGGAAAAAGGAGAAAATAAAATAAAATAAGATGCCGAAAACCTGACACAACCACCACTGTTTTGGTTGTGTTTTATGGTGTCTATAAAACGTATTCACCCCCTTGATTGTTTTAACTGTTTATAAATCAATCAGTTTTGATGTGATCAACACAATTTGAAAATAAACCAACCTTTCCTAGTTTTCAGGGCCTGCCACATCAGATGGAAACTCTAGCTGAACCTCAATATGAGTTTTCTTCAGCTGTGCCTTTCTCATTTGTATCCATCACCTGATTTGTCCTTTTCAGTCATCTTTTCTCTACTTTGCTTGGAGTGGTTTTTTATTGTTTTATGTTTTTGTCTTCATGCTGTAATGGGAATACTGTTCGACCAGTGATTGAACCTTCCATACACTCACGTATCTTTTTACTAAAATCACTTGATACACACTCACTGCATGCAAATGATTTTCATTCTACCAGCGCCATTTGGTTGGACCTCTGTTGTATAATATCAGTCACTGTAAGGGAGGAAATATCTACATTATTATCCATGCAATCAATCATTTTAGGTCAAATATAATCTTTGGCCATTATTTTTGTCTAAACTAATCCTCACATTGTAATATTTATTACTATGCACATATGTATAAACTACAAATCTCCCCCAAAGGAGTTAAGCAGGAAAACTCTTCATGTCTCTCAAATAAATGCTACAAAGATTTTACAGAAATATAATTTTATCGACCCAAAGAACTATTAAAGCTTCACCTGGACTCTGCTCAGATCAATCTGTTACACGAGGTGCTTGTTCCTTGAACAGTAGGAGGTGCTGTGTGATTGAAATCCTTCAGGCTGAGAGAGAGAGAGAGAGAGAGTGAGAGAGAAAGCAAACTGCCTGCGTGGGTCGGACCAGCTACTAGCTATCAGTCAATGTGATATACTAAGACCCATTTTAGCATGTGACACCTCCATCACCTTGGTGAAGGGACTCAGATTGCTTTAAAACAAGTGTCACAAACAATGCAGCAACATAAACACAGTCAGCAGCCCAGAAAGTCATGAAAAGGCCTCCCTCTGTGTGTGTAGGTGCATTTCTGCCAGCCTGCACAGTGGGAGGGGAGAGAAAAAAAATGTTGGTTTAATTGTATTACTTGGATTTATTTTTAGAGATTTATCCCAACACACTGTGAATATGTGCCTTAGTTTGGATGGTTTCTAAATAGTATTGTTAACTCTGAAAGGCTCACGTGTGTTTTCTTTGTTACATCATAATTTCTATAATCAAGTAGAGCTGAAAATTAGATGGTAATCAAAATTCACAAAAGCCCTGCGTGCGCTGTAATCAGCCGTAGTATGTAGGGTCCCACTTGCTTTCCCCTGCACAATGCACATCATTCCTGCTTGTCTGGGAGCATTCAGGCTGAACAAATGCTCCTGGTAGTAAGCAAGAGTGAAACAACGAGAAATGGCACCACGACAGCAAGTACGATCCCACAGCTGTGCAGCATCTTCCTTCTGCTTTCCTCTCCTCCGGGGCAAAAAAAAAGAAAAAAACACGACTGAACCATCCCTACACCTATCTTCTCAGCATTCTTCAGTCTTTGTGTCATCTGGGGGGAGACACATGTGAAGAAGGGCTGAACTCCTGCTTTAGCCGGAGGCTCAGAGTAGGTTCAACTTTCATTAAAGTGCCCTCTGCGGCAGCTTGATCTTCATGAAAGCCGAAATCATCTTTGATTCTCTTTCAGTCGTGGAGTGATGTTCTGATATTTTTCCCCCTCCTTTATTTTTGTTTAAGAAACATCAAAGAGATTTCTAGCACATAAGTAAAAAGTAAATTCCTTTATAATTTACATGAAGAGAGCGCCAAAGCTACAGGTGCTCCCATCTCCTAGTAAATAACTTCTACAGACTATTAAGAATGAACCAGACGTACACACCTGTGTATACATTCTCTATAGCATCTGAAGGTGTTTACAACTGTGTCAGTGATTTGCATTCCGATGAATAAATGTATTTTAGAAAGCACATTTCCACACTGGATTCCTTTGAAGATTCATGGCTTTACTTTGAAGTGAGTGCACTGATTCAGACAATGCAGTCAACGCCGGCAATGGACAGAACAGATGGAAGGGGTGAATACTAATGGGAGATTTAGTCTTTCTTGATCTGCAAGTGGTTGCTTTGTTGAGCACTCCATGAACAGAAATAAAAACAATATGCAAAGAAAAGTCCCAGACGACATAGTGATATGTGTTTCCATGTTTTTATCTATTTTCTACGAACATGAAAAATATGTGTGTGAATGTGTCTGAATTTGTGAATGCAATTGGGAAAAATTTATTCTAGTGTAAAGCATTCTCAGTGGTTAGAATGATTGGAAAAATGCAGTAAAAATGATCAAGGTTTTTGCCTGGAAATATAATTCTAATAAATCCCTAATACAAACAGTATGGCATTTATATATTCCCATCTTCTCCTGTCTGTGCATAAAATATGCCAAAGCAACTACATTTTAAAGTATCTCCAGCTCATTATATACCTCAATGCTCCAAACAGAAATAAATGAAAAGAAATCAGAGTATCCAGACTTGAATGTTTAATCTCTTGCTTGTGAAGTGATTTTCTCATGCTGTGGTGGTTACAACCTTCGATATTTAGATTGAATTACAGCCTAGTAATGAACCTCAGTGAGCTAAATGTGCTGCTCCCACATCTGAGGAAAATTCAAGATCACTCTTTCCGTGGTTGTCAAATTGTGGTGCGTAAAGCTACTGTCGTAACTTGATCTACCTGTTAGTGGATACTAAATTTTGGTACCAGTTATTTATAAAGTAAATATCAACAAACCAGCTGCGATGTATGTAGAGCTGTTAAGCACTAACATCATCGTATTAATGGAAAACTCCCCTGAAGAGAAGTGCAGTGGTGTTTATTTTTGTACAAACCGAAGTGGATAACAATGAGCCAAGGAACAAGTGCTACTATTTGGGGTTTTTTTGAAAACTTTGGGGTAAATGAGGGCAGGACCTGGTTTTTGTATTTGCAGCCCCTATGTAAAATTTTGAAGTGAGGGTTTCAAAAGAACTTTTGATTAATTCTTCCAAATGGATCTTGGAAGTTTCACCTCTTTGGAAAAATACAACAGACCAGTACATGGTATTTTAGATCAAAGATAGATATTAATATTAGAATGGCAGAGCCAAAGAGCAATTTAGACATGCAGGTGGGAATGATTGAAATTAATTCAGTGGTATAAGGTCATGACATGATTTAACAAATACTATGTCAATTATGTCATAGCATTTGCAATATGTCATACATCCATTTTAGTCAACAATTGGATTATTTTTGCTAACAAAATTGTATTTCATAATGTCCAGATTTCCAAACCAGCTGCCCTCCTTCACATATTTAAATATTTTTGTCCCCAAAAAGCTACATGAGTTTGACATTTTGATTTTCTGTGAGTGTGGACACTTTTAGTCCACTTCTTTTTTATGTGGTATCAGCACTGATGGGATTTGGCATACATTTTTAGTTAGAAGATAAGTCTAACAAACATCTTCCTCAGATTGTCACTCCTGCATCCTGTTCCCATAAACTACAAAATTAGAAAACAAAAAAAAAACAATTTTATTACATTTAAAGTGACTCCAAGTACATACTAATCATCTTGAAAGCCACAATGAAGCATATGGTATTAATATCTAGTCCTCACAAAGACTGTGAAGAGTGGGTGGAAAAGGTACGCACACATATTTGTTGCTATAAACACAGTATGAATCTTTACTTCAGGCCTGAACAGAGCGTTGTTTTATTATGTCAAGGTGAGCCATGTTCCCTCGAAGATGGTCATGTAAACAGCTGCATTGGTCTGATTAAAGTTCTCTAAAACATTATTTCCACTCATGAAAAACAACCCTGCATAACACCATGGACTGAAAATGTTCAAGTCTTATTTCAACCAGGGTTTTAAAATGTCTTTCAGGATGGATGTGTAGTGAAAAAGGTGGCATTTAAGTGGTCCTTTTTCATAAAAAGCATTGAGAACCACTGGTTTAGTTGTTGGCAAATTATTTTAGCTTACAAAAAAGGTGAACGAGTTGCTACTACGGAAGCGCTTCCGTACAGGAGAGAACATTTATGAGAAAATGACAAAAGCTATTTCCTCCTGGAGATGGGCGAGACAGAGGAATTTTGACTCTCACCACTTAAGCAAATATGTATCCCACAGCATGAAAAGCAGCTGTTACAGATGAGATGAAAACAGTGCAGCTAAATAATCATTGTGGGTTTAAATCCTACTTATTAGCATCTGTTTGGAAGCCAGATACGGTTTTACCCATCTTTTGATTCAAACATAATCATATTTCTTGTATTTTGTACTGATATAACATACGTGCTTTTTATGTTTCTCCAAAGCCGTTTGTCTCCACAAGCAATTAAAGAATGTGACAGTACTTGCTCATGAATATAAATAAATAAATAAATAGATGATTCAAACATGACAAGTTGATTTCCTTCAGTCCTTACATAATCTGATTTTAAAGCTGCATTATGCAGTTCTTAATACGGAGACAACTAGGTCACAAGTCACATCTCAGAATTTGCAGAAATAAATGTGGGATTGAGAGTGAATTATGGATTTCTACTCAGCTCACCATGTGTGTGTCCTTGAACTAAGTCTGTTAGTTCATGGATGCTCAAAGGCAGCCGACAGATGTGTTTGCTGCCTTGTTATTTACTTTAAATATAAGGCAAATGACAACCGGAAAGATGTGACTTGTCAAGCCAAAGGAATGTATTCCTATAATAAAAAATACATAATGTATGTCATGGTAAATGTATGTTCGGCATAAGATAATACAATCTATTTCTTAAATATCTTTTACACAAACTCAAAAGACGTTAACAGACCCATTTTAGTGATTTGTGACAGGTCCCTTCTTAGTTTTATTGAATCACATTTCCCTCTAAATTAAAATGTTCTCCTGCTGTGAAAGAAATTAAGCTTTCTCTAAAACCATGTTCTAATTTCAATGAAACCATTTTTAAAAAGGGGCATTTTGTGCAGGTAATTATCTCCATTTTAATCTCGGAGACAGAGAGCCAAAGCCTAGGGTCACATGCTCCCTTAATTTGGTGTCTGCAAAGAAACTAAAAAAATGAAAAAAATGAAGATGACATCATGGCAGATGTGAAAGGAAATGTCTCTCCAGGTTATGTCTCAACCAGTCCACAAGATAATGTGTCATCCGCAGGTGCACAAATGTGCAATGCAGGCAACATTATGGCAGCACAGTTTTCTGTATTGTGGTTGGAAACCGCCTGTAGGCAGGAACTTTATCTGATAAGAATGTGGGAGGTTCTGGCTTTTATTTCAAGGAGAGGTAAAGAAAATTTCAAGGGTGCAAAAGAAGCAGAGCATGTAAAGAATTCCAGCATTCCTTATTTTTTACTTTTTTATCAGGATACTGAGTTACTTGGTGAGTCTTGCACTTTTACCAGAAGTAGACAAAAAAGAGAAATATTCCTTCAATACAACTTTCAATGCCATCAAGCCTCCAGACAGCAACTTCACAGAGAAAACTATGTGTCACATATGAAATGCTTTCTTCAAACAGCTTTTGATCTAGAAATTGCAAGAAGGTGAAGACAAAGGTAATGAGACACAAAGCCATGGCAATACCAGCTATGGTGAAATTTGACTTTTGAAGCAAAGGAATGTCTCTGCACGTACTTATTGTAGGAAGTATGTAAAAAAAAACATGCACAGTGCCCCATAAAAGTCATACTACTTGAACCTTTTCTCTCTTTGACATTTAACAAGCAGAAGTGCTTTGGTGTATTTCATCAGGAATTTATGTTCAAGTAAAGTACATTGGTGAGTAAATAACATTCCACTGAACCAGAAGACTGGACAAGAAAAGCATTAATCATGGAACTTGGCTTAACTCTGCTTTTTATGAACATGAGTGGCCAAAAAGAAAGCCATTATTAAAATAAAGTTTGTGAAAAGATTTTATATCAATACATGGCCCATCATTAATATACTATGATTGCTATTTTTCAACTTTATTTGCTTGTCATATAATTTATGTGCATTATATGGTTAGGTGTAGATTGGCAAAGAGTATGTCCTGTTGTTACTTACAATTGTCATTATTAATATCACGGGTCAGTAAATTTTCTTGTTCTTTTATGAGAGTCAGTTTTTGATCATTTTGATTTTATGTAGTATCATTTATTTGTTGGTTCTTTAGGGTAGGGTAAATGGAACATGCGTATGAATACTGCAACATGTTTTTAATTGCAAATTTCTGATAATCACTGAGTCATTACATTAAAATGAGATAGGGTGTCATTTTTAAATTTTATTTCATTTATCTAATCTGGTAAAAGACCATCTCATTTCTAAGCATGACCTGGACAGAAAATCTGCAACACACAACCACTGTTAGATAAGTGTCCACTTCTTTCGTTTCCTTTTCAAACAGAAAAGGAATTAGTGGTAAGCTAATTATTTTGTTCTTGGGTATGCATATACACACATTTTCTCTTGTCCTACTGGCTACTTCTTTTCTTTAAAAAAAAAAACTCTACTAAATGAATAAATAATTGAGTAAATAAAGGCAATGAGATATCATATCTACAGTCATAGCAAATGTGTGGCTCAATGTGACCAAACTGTTTGTTCACCATGTAAAAAAACATAGTGGGGGGGTCATCGTGCTGCTTTTCTTCCACTGCAACAGGGAAGTTGGTCAGGTTGGAGATGGAGCTAAATACTGGACAATACTTGAGGGACCATTAGCAAAATGCCAGAACATCAGTGAAATTCAGTCTAGTTTTGTGAAGCTGATAGAGACAGAATTCCCCCCAAAATTCAGGAGAGGCAAAAAGACTTCCCTGACCTTTTCCTTTGCTGGACAAAATTAATTTTCTACAAAGTATTCATTTGGGGTTAATGGTGTATGTACTCTTTATGTACTTTTCCATTAAACACCACTTTGTGTAGGTCTATCACATAAGATCCAAATGAAATGCCCACAATTCTGTGGTTGCAGCTTGAGAAAATGTGCAGAAGATCAAGGGGTGGGAACACCTTTCGCAAGGTAGTGTAATTATTTTTGTTTGCTGGCTCAAATAACACAAGATCCCATAAAACAACCACCCTGTAGTTTATGTGTAATTTAGAGTGAGCCAAAAGCACTTTTCTCTAACCCAGGCAAGAGGTAATACAGGTAACATGCTGTGAGAAACACATCATATCAAAGATTTGAGTTCTACTCTGCAATAAGCAAAGAAACACAACCATTTAGAAGAGCTGCAGTGATTCACAAGCTTTTTGCCTGTTTTCATTCCTTTCACGATTAAGATACTCAGTCATCTGCATGCTCCCATGCTGGGAGTCAACAAGAACCGTAGTTATTTTGTGCTATTTGGACTTGAAAGGTTTAGCTGTGGGTTATGCTTCTCATTTTACACTTTCAGGTAACTGTAGTAGTACTGGCAAGTTCATCCAAGCTTTCATTCAGAGTTTGAATCCAAACCTTTGGACTTTGCTGCAAACCTCAACCCTATATGGTCCTGTTTGATTCCTTAAAACAGGCCAGAAGTGCCACAATATCCTAAAATAAATAAATACAAGTATATTAAAAAAAGTTTATTTTGAACAAGAGCATGAAGAATATCACGCTCTGTTCTTGTGAGGACTATCCAAAGAGGACAGCGTGTAAGAACAACAGCTGCTTAGTAACTAGAGCATGATCTATTACACATACTGATTTCCAATAAGTTCAGCAACCTATACATACAATTACATCACATTAAAATTAACCCTACCACCAGCACTATATATATATATATATATATATATATATATATATAGCACATACAAACAGCTGTAAATGACATTCAAATAAGTAAAAGCAATCCATCCAGCCTAATCAAACATATCGGGGTGTCTAATGTATAAAGAGCATGTCTGAACCTCCAGGGGATAAACCAATAGATCCTAGAGAAAGGTTTTGTTTTGTCTGCACATGTCTATACACATTCCAAGAATGTGGAGAATGGTAAGCAAGCAACAAGAGGGGCTTTGTGTTCCTCTATCCACTGCCCACCCAGTAGATTAGCCTCTTATCTGTTAAATGAGACTGTGCCGACAGATTTGGATAGCAGGCCCCTGGCATCAGCAGCGTGCTCTGTGCACTGAGAGCTCTGCTGTATCACAGATAGTCCCTTCGCAACAGCTAGGCAGCACAGACAGCCTTGGACCAGGCAGTGGGTGGATATGTGGAGACACATAATAGGCAGCTTCAGATGCTGCCATTCCTCCTGCTTCAACACTGCAGGTATTTCTGCCCACCCCCTCCCCCTTTCAAGCTGTTTCTTGTCACAGATACAAAATTATAGCCATCTTTGTGTAAATTACATATTGTTCTGAAATCACAGTGTTAAGTAATGCAACAAGAAGACAAAAAACACAAGCCTTTTTCAAATGTCACTGTCACTTGAGCATAAAAAACACAAAGGTAAAGACACAAAGAATGTGCTTATTAATGTGCTTACTTTACAAGAATAATGTGTTTATTCTTGTAAAGTACTACTTAAGTGTTTTTTTTGGGGGGAGGGCGGGGAGGGGTTGCCTATCTTTTCCATTGTATATTTATGCAAATGATTGGTAACTGCAAAACTCTTTTCATGCCAGTCAATACTAAGTGAGGACAGTAGCTGCAATCCAATAATTCATATTTCTTGTATTTCTGTAAAATCTGGTAAAAGCTTATCTCCTCTGCCTGTTGGAGAGGAGATCAACAGGCAGAGCAATTTAAATGAAAAACAAACACAATTACAAGTGGTTTAAACAAGCCTCCCCTCTCCTTGAACAGCATTATTTACCAGGGAAATATGTGAAGCTACATAAGTGAAGCCTTAGGTTGGTTTATTTTGAGTAAAAAAACTGGGCAACCTAACCAAAGGCTTTGGTTAGGTTTTTCCGAGTCCAGCCAACGGCAGAGAAGAGAGCGTGTTTATGCAGTCTGCTATCAGGTAGTCCTAAAAGATCTTCTTGTCTTCGTGTTTCATGTTTCTCTCACAAAATGTACCAGAACATAAAGTTTCTTGCCAAAGTATCCATACCCCCAGAATGTTTTTGTAAACGTTGATTATTTTCCCACCAGAAACTGTATTGGGATGTTATGTGATAGAGTAACACAAAGTAAAGCCAACTTGTGAAGGTAGAGAAAATAATAATTTAATTTGTAGATGTTTTTTGCAATTAATAATTAAATGTGGAATTGATTGGTCTTGAACTAATTGTACTCTGAAATTCCAAGTGAACTAAATGAATCTTTTAACATGATCCACATGTGTAATTGAATCTCTGTATAAATGAAGCTGTTCTCTAATGAATCAGATATTTGTTATATCTGATTCATGTTTTGATATAACATTAATGAAAAGCAGCTCCACAAACAGACCAAGAACCACAGCAGACAGCTCATAAATCATAAAGTCTCGTTGCACTGATGCAGTTGTTCGTATTTAAGTTATGTATTTTCTGCGTATTTCTTGGAAAGTTCACTCATATTTTTTTCTCATTTATGCAAATTACAGGCAGAGTAAACAGCTTCTTGAGGTTCAGAGTTGTTTGTATTACTTATGCTCCCTTTATGTCTATAAATATGACCCACTTGCTTTTAAAGCTGTCATGGATCACTATCCTCTCTCTTTGGATGTGTTTATTAAGCTGGCATCGTAGTGAGGTAATTTGGCCACTCTATGGAGGCACTCCGTCAGCTTCTGAATGCAGAAGGAGAAAACAAACATGTCAACGTTGGAGAAAATCTTGATTATAAACAAAGACATAAAAAAGGGACCCTGCAGAATGATGCTGTCTGTACTACTAATAAATAAAGACATGATAAGTGGATGGAGAAGTTCCATCTTTTTTGTCGTCTTCCTCTTTTTTTGTTCCTTTTGATGATCGCACCACATTTCTTGTCACTTTCATTCCATAGTTTATTTTTTTATTTCAATATATAGTACTGCATTTGTATTGAATACATGTATTTCATACATGGGACCTGTCACTTCAGGAGAGCTAGCTCTAGATGAGAAGAAAACTCAGGATCTGATGGTCCAATATAGAGAAGTGTTCCAATATAAAGAAAGGGTGATAACAAATCACACTTCCACATTGTCATTTATAACTGAACATTAGCTTTTCTGTATTGTTGTCAGATTAAAAATTTTTACAATGTCACATTATGGAAACTAATCTTCTTGGCAAGGTATAGTTGAAATTAAGACCTTGATCCACATTCATCAAGTTTGGAAAAACAAAGAGGAAAAAAATCAATTGGATCTTGTTTAAGAATTAGTCATGCCTTTAAGTGAGCGTTGCTCCCATCCACTCCTGAAATATTCCTTGAAGAGAAAGAAAGCACTTTATTTGAAAAAACGAAATCAAATTGTTACTACAAATCCCATTCAGTTAGTCAAGGAGAAGCAACTAGAAAGAGACACGCAGCTAGCTGACTTGATCATCACAGAAAAATCTGTGGGCAGATCAAACATGCACTGCCTCCAAGACAGCCTGAAAATATTTGTTGAAACGATCTGTAAGAAGGAGTGGGTGAAAATTCATAAACTGAGAGCAGAAAGTAAACAAAAAAAACTCTTAGAAGTTGTAAAGTCTCTCAAACACCCAAAGTTTTGACTTCATGAGGTAATCTTAGTTTTTAACATTCCATGCATTAAAAACTGTAGAAAAAAGTCAAAGCTGACTGACATTAGTTTTATTATGAGTTTTTCCGCAAAGACTGTTTGGTTCTTTCTTTTCAAAAGAAAAAAAAATACAGAATTCCTTGAAGGTATCAGCAATGTTTTTGACACCAGCATGACGAAAACCTGGGATTAAAAGCAATGCTCCAGAGTCTATATAAGATTTATTCTCTCCCACATATCACTTGGCTGGATTTGAGGCTTTGTTTCCTACAGCCTTTGACTCATGCCATCTCAGTCTGAGCTGTTTCTATGCGACTAGGAGCCAATAAGGCAGGTTGAAATGCCCCCACCCAGTCTGACTCATGATTTGATCTGGTGTGTTGTCTCTAACACCCAGCGCCGGAGTTGATTGGTAGTATTACGTGCACACCTGGGACCCAAATACTTACGTTTTTTTCCCCCATTTCCAACCTCCCTAAGTCTGAGATGCATGCAAGGGAAGAGATCTCAACTGCATACTTGGCAGCTTGTGTGGATGTACTGAGACAGAGCTGCCTGCCAAGTTACGCATGAGTGCCAGTCACCGTTGGGTCCAATGGACAAAACTGGAGCACATTCCTGAAGCCTTACATGTTCTTGCTGGTTAATAAATCTCTTACCCTGCACAGGACAGGAAAAAGAAGGGGTTGATCATTATCCAGACCACAGAAGTAACTGGAGAGGACATGGAGTCAGTTTACATTGGGGGTGGCCTGTCACACTCGCAGAGGTTTATTTCTCCCCAATTTATAAACAAGAACCTCATGTAAACGAATGCTCCATGAAATAATACTTATGTTTTAAGTTTTAGATAGGTGAATTCCGTACACTCCAAATGTTGTTGAGTTCTTTAGTATCGTAGTTTTTGTCTGAAAATATATCCCAGTTAGACGTATGATCAAGGTTTCAGTAAATTGGGTTGAACAATATATGTGAAATATGCTGTCACACTTTAAACTTATCGATCAAGACTACAGCAAGTGATAATCTCTGCTGTTCTTTTATTTTACAAGTTGAATAAAGGTGAATATTGATTAGACATGCTCACGATGTGTTTTGTTATTATAACTGTTTTCAAGTTGAACTTTTGCTCGAGAGCAACTACCTAATATCTTGATGGTATTTTCTGGACAATAAATTAATAATTAAAAATTACATTAACAATAATAACAATATTAAGACTATTATTACCACCACTAATAATAATTAAAAAAATTCTAATATTTTCAAATATTGAAATATTTATAATAGGGCAACATTAAAACAACAGTTGGTCTGATTTCAGTTTGCTGAGTATTACTCATAATGTACCTAGCATTATGGTGTGCTTTTATTCACGAACAAAGGTATAAAATCTGACAGCTTCAGCCTAATCTAAACATATTAGGCATTCACAATTTAGATTGTCCTCTTCAGTAAAAGATAAGCTATTATCATATATTGTAAAGCATGTTACTTGAAGTCATGTATGCTTATAATTTTTATTGTGAGTTTTTCAAGGAAGTTGCTTGTTAGTTCATTTATTGTATTTACACTAGATTTCTAACTTTCTTTAGGCATTAAGTCTCCTCATATTATTATGTTATACAAACTTATTTGGGAAGACTGGACTACACCACTCTGAAGAAACCTTCCTGGGTGGCATGTGCTGGAGGTAGAGTGCTACTCATGTTGTTTGCTCATAATAAGGAAGAACATCATGTGGTGAGGAAGAAAAAAACCTCAGTTTTGGACGACAACTGCTCAGTTGCCATCCGGTGCCTTCCGACAAGAAGTTTTTGACATGCTGTTTTTCGGAGAATAAAAACAAACATGTAGTTTATAATTATGCATGGCTTAATTGAAAATTAATGACAGTAACTGTCTGAATAAAGCCAGCATACCAAAGGCTACTGGAAACCAATATCACACCAAACTTTCTTTTGAAAGCAGTCAAGCATTTTGAAAATCTGTGAAAATCTCCATTTGATAACAGTATTTTGAAAACAGAAGCAGAAAAAAATGTGCACTTCCCTTTCAGAAAATGTCTAATAAAGACTAAGCATCAGGTGGTTTAAGGCACCAGCAAAAGCACAGCATTACCATTTACCTCAAACTCTCTATCTAGAGGTCAACTCATCTGTCTTTCCCGTAAATGTACAGCTTAGACTTTTTGAAGTGGGCTTCTTTTCAAAGGTTATGACTTGTCAATATCTGACCTGCAGATAGCTCTCTCAGTGTCTTCACTTAGATGAAAGAGAAATTTGTTCTACCATCAAGAGCTACTTTAAGTGGGGCCAAGACACATCTTAAGTCTCAGAAATGTCATAGTGATTGATGGGAACCCTACTTTATACCTTTTCTGCTCTAAAATGCTTGCATTGGATGGTAGTTGACATGGAAGTCAATGGTTAGTTGCAGTAATATTAGTCTGCAGTATTTAACAGTGTCATTCCCTTCTAAAACCACATATCAGATGCCATAAACTATATCTCATCAGACAGTTTTTTCACTTAGACATAGTTTCGTTGTACTCTAACACATCATATCACACGTTTTTGTATTTATTTGTGCTGAGCCATCCACTTGCTGCTTATCCCTACCTATTCCTGGAGAGCCATGGAGCTAGTGCCCAACTGTAGCAGTCATGGATGGAACACACCATGACAGTGGTTCTTAACCTGGGTTTGATCGAACCCCAGGGGTTTGGTGAGTCGGTCTCAGGGGTTCGGCGGAGCCTCTGCCGCGGAGGTAAAGACACACTTGTGTAAAGTTGTGATGACGCCCCGCTTTGCCATCACTTGCTGCAGAGGATCACGTTACATTGCTTAGCCAATCAGTGCTGCGGAGGAGCACTGTTTGCAGTTTGGTGAATGCGCATATGCAACTGGGGGGTTTGGTACCTCAAAAAAGGTTAAGAACCACTGCACCATGAAGAGGTCACCAGTCCAACACAGGTTAACAAGTTAACACACAGCCAAAAGTTCATGAACACACACACACACTTCCTCCTAAGAACAATTTAGAGAAACCTAACAGCAGAACATGCTTGTTTTTGAACTGTGCATTTACCATCTCAGGATGCTTCAGACTGGAGTTGTTTATCTGCTTCTTCTGGATAACTAATTTTAGTTTCATTAAGACAAAGATGTGGAAAGACTTGTCTCCTGCAGGTAAGATATCGACAGCTCATAATCTCTCAATTAGTTACTAGCAGGGCTAAAATAAATGCTTGAATAAGAGAACTTGGTGTATCTAATAGCTCTTTGACTATTTAATTACAGGTAAATAAGAAATTGAGACTTTGTGGGTGTTTGCCATTATAATTATAATCCACTCACTGTGCCTGTAATGTTCTCACAGTTAATTGGACTGTATAGGAATCTTGTTAAAGCAATGCTGGATTGCATTTAGGTCACTTTGGGTAAATGCTAAAGTTGCAGTACTCACTTAAAGCCCATTGAGGCCCTATTCAGTTGTTGAGTTCTGACTTGACTTCAGCTTTTTATGGGGGTCATTTTGTGGCCACTCCATTTGATGACTTCGGTATTTGCTAATGTCCCACTGATCCGTTTCAGAGCCAAATTAGCCCCGTTTGTCGCCGATAACAAAACTATTACCTCACTCACAATGATCATTAGGGGCTTTTTGTCAGACTTCCGTAGAGCATGCAGTCTCTTTAACAGCTGTGTGTACAGGCTCTTATGAAGTAGCCTCTTCTTTCACGGCTTGTATGTAGAGAACTGTCCAATGCCTTGTAATTGCCTTCGAGGTCTCCTCAGGTGGATTAATTATGCAGTGAAAATTGCACATTATCAGCTAACTTGCCTCAGCACGAAAGCGATGGGATTAATTAGCACTGAGATAAGTGCAAATATGACAAGTTGAAACTACAAGTCCCAATGTGCTTTTGAACAAAACAAGCTATTTGTTAAAATAAAACAGTTTCTTGTTTTACATTAAAACATGTTTTACAGACCACTGACTTACTAATAACCCATTTTAATGCAATGATTCGGCAAGGACAGTGATTCTTTTTAGGTATTTGTGCTAAGTGGTGGGAGCTGAATTTAAAAAGGCACATAGATGTAAAGAAAGAAAATTATTCTTCCTTCAGTTCTAATATTGAATTTACAGTGGTGCAGAGAGAGCACCCATCACATTAAATTAAAGCGTCTTATAGACAAAAGGCCAATTCCTTATCAGTGTTGTGTATCTTTATGATGTCATATCTCTTTTAACTCCACGTTTGCCTCAGTCCTCGCACTTATAAGGGTTAAAACATTCAAATTTGTGCAGCTGTTTTATCCTGAACAGAATTTTGTATAATGTTACTAATACTGTTATGATACGCAATAGCAGTCATTTGAATACATTTGTGATCAATATTGTCCTAAAGCATCCATTCATATGAAATTTAATCTGGTTAGAAAACCCCTATAAATTACAAGATACGTGGTGATATGGTCCAAAGAATTATATCAGAGTTTTGATTAAGTTTATTTTTACCAGTAGAAACTTTGGATTAATCACCCAATCTCTATTATTGATATACCATGTAGGATTTTTATCAACTGTACCAGTGAGTGAGACAACAAAGGACTTGTGTGGCCATGTTCTTTTTTTCTTTTGCAGCAAATGTATGTATTTACTTGTCCAACAAATTGCTTTTTCTCAAAAACAGTTTTTAATTTACAGTAGTAGCAAATGGTGTCAGCCAGTATGGAGAGACTGTATTATCTGCTGCAGCTATTTGTCAGTCTGTGTGATGCTACCTGCTCCAAAGCTGTTTTTAAGGAGCTGTTCATGTGGGGAAGAGCTGCACAGACAAGCAGATAAAATATTAGTCAGTAAGTTACTATGATTCTAAAAAGCAGAATATAAGAAGTGACTTTTGAATGCACATTGTTAGCTTGAACCACAGTAAAATATGCATTTTAGCTAACATGAGTAAGACATGAGCATATCAAAACTTGCCTTCGTGTGTTGAATCAGATGTATCTTTATGATAAAGTAATGTGCGTTCAGGTGACATTTAGCCACAATGTTACATCAGCCTCCTTAATCTAACTAAATATATGCTAAAAATGCATATTCTGGCTAATCTGCAGAAAGTCTGGTTGAAGAAAAACTGTATTTAAAAAAATATATGCAAGAGACTGCAGGTTGGGGCTTGGCATGAGCAAATTCCCACTCTTTAATGACTCAGATCAAGATAGGGGACACCAATCGTGATACAGACTTTGCAAAAATTTCTAACTTGAGAACCACCTACACACTCTAAATTACCACTGACCAAAATTATTTGGGAAAAAAAAAAGATATGTGAAGGGTTTCACTACTCATTGCAACTCCCTCTGCAGTTCAGCAAACAGCTCAAAATAACCCTCCCAATAAGTCACTTGGAAGAAAATGTGAGGAGTCAGCTGATTCCTAATCCTCTCTCTTTTCCTGGGCTCTCACATCAAGAGTCAGACTGATATGTGCAATCACATGAAAGCCCCTATGCAATGGGGCTATCATGGTCTAGTAAACCTCCAAGCTCTATTGTGTGTTTTGGCAAAATGAGACTTGAGTGATGCATGTGTAATGAAATTCCTTCATCTGCCTACAATGCAAACAACAGGATGATAGCACAGCAAACACAGATAGTCTTCATAACATGTTTGTGCAGATGACTTATTCATCTGAGTTAGATACAATCAAGCAAACAAAACAAGAGAGATGTTTTTAATTTGTACAATCATTTTATGATGAATAAAAAAAGTCAAAACCTAATTTAGAGGAAATGGCTTTTGACGTTCATTTAGGCGAAACACTTGTTTAGATAGTTTCCATCTGATCTATTTTACATGCAGATGTGACATGCTTGCTCTTTTTTTTCCACACTTTTGCCCTCAAGCAGGATTTAGTGATTGACAGCCCTGTGAACTATTATAGACAGGCCCTATATCTCTGTTTTAAAATCCCACTCAGGCCTGCCAAGAGTGGTATTAAAATATGGAAGCCCTTTACTTGGCTGTTCTGAACCTTGAGACTTTTTTTTTTTTTTGCTACAACATAATTTCAAATTCCTTTGTCGATATTTATGCATGATGATGTAAATGGCAACACATATTTCACACAAAATTTAGCAGTGTTGTAAAACACAAAATCAGATATAATTTGCTGGCAAACCAGATGAGAAGAATGCCCAATTGCAGTCTTTTATTAAGCAGTTTTATTTGTCAGTATAACGACATCTGTGATCGTTGCATTTTTATGAGATTTATACTCAAGCCCTGCGCTGTTGCTTTAACACTCGCTGCCTGTCACTGGCTGTCAGTCTGAGAGATGTTCCTCTTAAACTTTCTCTTCGTCTTTCAAGTAAATTTCCCAGTAGAGCTCATGCCCTATTTAAAACCATAACACTGCAGTCAAATGTAACCAGTTGTTCATATTGGATCCACAAAATGCCACCTTCTGTTTGCATCTGTTCTGGAAATGTAGAGGAAATGCTGAGAGTCATCAAAGAGAGGGAAATTAATCTCAAGGAAATCTTTTGTAATTCCAGTGAGGAGAAAATCACCTGAATAACTGCTTTAAATTCATAATCCAGAAACCAGCAATGGTTCTAATGGTAATAAGGATTTTTGTAATGTAAAAATACAAAAATGGTAAGTAATGAAATATTGTTGATTTTATCAGGACCCATCCCTGAGCATATGTAACCTTTAGACCATGAGTGACCCACAGCTGCTCTGAGAAAAGATTATTGACCTTTGTTAACAAGCAGCCTGTTCAAACAAGAACTCAGCAATTTGTGACTAATAACTCACTTGGAGATGGTAAAAAGAACAACCAGGAATGAATAACACTCTTGGGTGTCCTCAAGACTAATAAGAGAATATCCAACAGTAACCAAAGTGCAACTTTGGCATTTTTATTTGTTACTGGGAATATATTTAATAATAAAAAAAACATTATAGGAAAACCTGCTTTCAATAGTTTTCAAGCAACCTGGAGAATTAAAGAATAACTTTTAAACTATTTGTGTAGCTTTTCACAGTGAAAAACCGCCGGTCAGTTAGTTTATTGGTAGAATAGGCTTTTAGTGAAATTGCCTATTTTATAAAATAAGCAAATTTACAGTTGACTCAGAAAAAGAGACCACAGGACCTCATTTCAAATGGACTTTAAAGGAACAATTATTTTAAAACCATAGTTTGCACAAAATGTGAGCAATATAATGGAGCATACTGACATTAACTTACATCCATCCATCCATTTTCTTCCGCTTATCCGGAGTCGGGTCGCGGGGGCAGCAGCTTCAGAAGGGAGGCCCAGACT
>CAEGAF010079987.1:0-24829 GCA_903067075.1 Micropoecilia bifurca | reverse complement strand
ACAAGGTGTCAATATCAATCAAATCCAGTGGAAAATATTCAAAACAATACACAGAAATGGAAAGTTTAACTTTTCTTACTCATTTCAGTATATAGACCAATGTTAATTTAACAAGAAATGGGTGTCAATCTTTTAACACTTTAAAAAGTGTTACTTTAACACTAGCTGACTTGGACACATATGGACACTTTTGGGTGTTAATTCAACACTGACATTTTTACTGTGTAAATTGTTTGTCTAAACAACTTTCAATCATTTTTAATTACACTGAAATACTTTTAAAATGATTTATTTAACCTTATGAACTTACTTATTTTTAGAAATGTCTTAAGGACAACACAACTCCTGAAAGTAAATATTTATAAAATCAAGTATATGTAACTGAGTAAACGTAACTAGTTACTAAACAACTCTGGGAATGATTGGTGAATACTTAATGTCTGTCTGTCCATCCATCCATCCATCCATCCATTTTTACTTGAGTAAGATTAGAAATACTTCATAACAAAATTACTCAAGTAAACATAAAAGGTACAACGTAGTAAAAGTAAATGTTACCCAGGTAAACTAGTTGCTAAACTAGCTAATGAAGACCCAGGGTAAGCATTATGTTTTTATTTTGTAGCGTCCTGCAGAGGGTTTGTTTTAGGGGAAGTTGGTGCTGGAATAAAAATGCAGCGAACCGCAGGCCAGACTGCGGCGGCTCTGCAGCTCGGCTTCCTTCTCCTGAACGCAGACGGCTCTGTTTATTTTGCTTCTCTGTTTCTCAGGGAGAATTAAAGACGTTGCCAAAGGTCCTGCACTCACACCCAAAGCTCACAATTAGCCCCCCCCAAAAAACTTCACGCAGGAAAATAAAACTGTTCCTGGGTAAAGTTATGGCATCTGGCCTTGGCCGCCTTACCGTGAGACCTGGGCTGCTAACGTATGCGACTCCCGTCTTGTAAAATATCTCCTTGGAAGATGAGACGTCGCTGGATTGTTTCAGTGGCAGGATGTTTGTGTGTTTTCTTCCAAACCTTTTTTTTCATAAATAGCAGTTTTTATTTTACAGAGGTCAACTGGTTTTACTAGACTTGGGAGGCAAGTCCAGAGGCAAAGGAGGCCTCCACACCATCTGGCATCCATAAAAAAAGGGGAGCAGGATTTTTTTTTTTAGTGGGGTTTTATGAGATGGCAGGGTGAGACGCTGAGGGGAGGAGTGACAGGATGGACTCTGGTTGCCCCCTGAGCTGCAGAGCTTCCTCTGCCGTCTCAGTGACAGGTCAGAAGTTCATTGCCTTTTTTTCTCCTCCGTTCGTTTGCCTTGTAAGGTGAAGAAGGGAGTTTAGAGTTAGAGACTGACAGGAGGACCAGACTGCCTTCTTTAACTATTATTATTATTAATGTTTAGTTTGAAATCATAGGATGGTTCACATTGAACTTAAACAGGAGTGGAAATGGTTCCTGTCATAAGAGTTTTGATTTATTGTTATCATGGTAAACCTGACTGAAATGTTATTTTTCTTATGTTTTCTACATGTTTCTGTCCATGAGAGCATCAATAAGTGTCAGTAATTTTGAAAATATGATTAAATGAAGCCTCTGCTTGCAGTTTAGTGATAAAAGTCAGATTTCTTCATGCGGCTGGAATCCTGAAGAAGCCGATTTCAAGCAGCATGTTTGTGTTTGTGGAGCTTTGGATGCTGTGCAGTCGCAGTCGTACAGT
This sequence comes from Micropoecilia bifurca, assembly GCA_903067075.1. Taxonomy (NCBI): domain Eukaryota; kingdom Metazoa; phylum Chordata; class Actinopteri; order Cyprinodontiformes; family Poeciliidae; genus Micropoecilia; species Micropoecilia bifurca. The sequence continues at coordinate 23,121 of CAEGAF010079987.1, read as the reverse complement.
TACCTAAAAATACGTAATAAATAGTTTGTTATGATGTAGGAATAGAGTTACAAGATATTGTGATAAAATTCTTAGTCCATTTCTCTCCAACCTCCAAACTGGAAGAAAAATGCTGTGTTGTTTCTCCTGTTTTGCCAGTAAAAATCTGAATAGTGTGGCATGCATATTCATTCAGCTACCCTGGGTCAGTAAATGACCCAGGGTAGCTGCAAATCTAGGGGCTGAGATTTTCTTTCAATCTTCCCACAGATTTTCTATTGGATGTGGGTCCAGACTTTGACTAGGCCATTCTAATACATGCGTATGTTTTTGTCTGAGCCATTCCTTTGTAGCGTTGCCGGTGTGTTTAGGGTCATTGTCCTGCTGGAAGGTCAACCCCACTCTCAAATCTTTTATAGCCTCAAACAGATTCCACTATTCAGCTCCTTCCACCAGTTTTGGCCAGCAGGCCCTCAGCATGATGCCACCTCCACCCTGTGGGGAGACGGCATTCAGGTCTCCTACCTGGAATGTGCTCAACTTTAATCCCTGGTTTCTTTTAACAGATTCATTTTAATTCATTATTTTTTTGAGTGCACAACTAACAGTTGTCCTGGCGACATATTCTCCCTCCTGAGCTGCAACTCTCTGCAGCTCCTCCAGACTAACTATGAGCCTGTTGCTCAGCCTGCTGTTTAGTGGAGGAATCATTATTCCTGATCTACCAGCTGGATTTAGTTTACATAAATTACACATGTGCTGAAATTATTTTACATAAACATGAACTTTACTAATCAAACATGAGAGCTGATTATTACGCAGTGATTAACTAATGTCACTAAAATTAGTTACCATCGTAACCAATTATTAATTGGTTACTAATATTGGTTAACATGATACTTTGGTAACATTAATTATAAAAGTATCATTAGTAACCAATTCTAAGCAACTGCTTACATTAGTAAACATGAAACAGTTGGTTAGTTACCAAAGTAAGTAATGTTACCAACATCAGAGACAAATGTTACATTGGTTACTGACGTTACAACCACTGTTAAAACCAGCTGTTCTCTCAGATGTTTTGGTATCCAAGAGCAACAAACCAGCAATTAAACTTCACAAACTCATTAAAGATTCCACCTTTAAATGTTTGCCACTAAAGTGATGCATCTGTCATCCTTTGGCCGTTTCCAACTCAAAAGCAACTTGATTATATTTAGTAGAGTTTAGATTTATGGCCGAACCTGATCCCAACCCAAAATTTAGGCCGGGCCGAACTTCTGTGGCGCGTTTAACAAGCCTACAGTACATGCAGCATAGAGAAAGCCGAGCGAAAATGTGCAATGTAAACTTGTGTTAACTTACTTATTATAGTCCAGATAGAGGAGCAGGCAGCTGACACTTTTGAGGACAGAGAGTAAGTAAGGAGCAGACAGTTATGAGGCTGTAAGGAGGGCTGCGCTCTGCGGTCCCACCCTGCTCCGCTCCCATCAGTCACGCATCCTGGATGACTTGCACTTGACTCAGCCTATGGTTACAACAAGCAAAGAAATGGAGCCAGAAAATGTTGAACAAAACCTAAAAACGTGAGAAATTACAGCTTAGTCAAATTATGGTCTAAACACTAAAGCAGTAAAATCGTAATTAAAATAATACGTTGTTTTTACTTTGGGCTTGTAATCCGTCAGGTTTGGATATTATGCGTCAGGCTCAGGCCGGATCCAAAGTCTAATATTTAGAGGCAACAAAGTAATAGATTACAAATCATGCCTGTTTTAAGAATATATCCTCTTCCTTTCACTTCACCATCATGGTTTACTTTATGATCTAACACATAAAGTCCCAATAAAATACGTTAAAGTTTGTGGTTTTAATGGAGCAAAAAGTGCAAAGGTCATGTAGTACGACCCCATATCTCTGCCGCATAGAAACACCCAAGTCTGGAGTATTTTTAAAATGTCTCGGAGGATTGCAAAGTGGTGAATGTCAGAAGATCAGACCTGAGCCTTGCAGATGGTGCAGAATTATGTGGCTGCGTAAACACTGGTGACTCAATGACTCGGTGTTGTTTGGCTATGCGTCACCCTCTCAAACTGCCCTGCGCGCCACAGAGTAACGAACACAGTAAGTTGTTTTGTTCAGCTACACATTCTGGCCCTCTCTGCTTTTTGTCCAGAAACAGCCTTACAGTCAGGTGGCGGTGCGATTTGTTGGCAGGAGCGTTTCAAGTGGGAATAAGATCATTGTTGAGCTCTGACAGCAATAGATTTGACTTGAAGCCATCGCCGAGGACACTCCTGAGAGTCTTAGTCATGTTCCCTGCTGGGTTTTCTTTTTTCTTAAACAGTTTTAAAGTGCCTGATTCTGAAGCTACAAACTCAGCCTGATAGCTTTTCCAGATTGGGGTCATCGTTTCGATTGTTGGTATGCTGCAGCTGGTGTGTGCAGCAGCCTCCACTTTTACTGGTGAAACCTTTCGAAGCATTCTCTCTGTAACCTGACATTTTCTATTATTAACAGTAACTCGGTTTTATTATTACAGACTAGTTGCATTTAGTTAGAGGAATCCCCTTCAGTTGTTTAGAATTAGGAACATTGAAAAAGGTAATTAATTTAATTTAGGACTGACATGACTTATTTAATCTTGTTAACCAAAAGCAACATTAATTAAACAAGCCTTAAACATTAATCCTGGGCAACACGGATTAAAAATGAAATATCAGGGTTTTTTATACCAGGTAAAAGTTTTGATTTTAATCTTTTTTTTGTTTTTTATTTCAATTATGCTTTCTATAAGTTGTACAATGGAATATTAGAGCCGTCTTAGAAAAACATTTACTTTGTTACAATAATATAGTCATAAAATAAGAAGAATAAAGAGCTGTTTTAGCAGAAGAATGTAAAAAATTTAAATGGAAAAAAATATTCTACTTAAAATTTTTTTTAAATTATTTATTTTTGTGTTGCCGTTTTCATAAAATTACTGCTTCATTCTCATAATATTATGACTTTATTCTTGTATTATTTCGACTTTATTGTCATATTACTTTGTTCTTGCATTGCCACAACTCTGTTATTGCACCATAAAGACTTTAGTTAGCTATTTCCAACTTTTTTAAATACCACCGTCCAGCGTTTCCCCAAGTGTTTTATAAGCCTGGCGGGCCACCAGGCTTAGCATTACGTCTTTTTAAAATATTTGCATTTTTTAAGACTTTATAGTTGGTATTCAGGTATTAATCTTCCAATCTATCAATAATGCATAATTATCAAGTGATATTTTCAAACTTTAAACTTTTTTTAACTCAAAAACACGACGGGCGGCTGAATGAACCTCTACCGTAGCGCTACAACCACCAGGCTTAGCAAGTTTTCTGGGGGAAACTTTGCTGCCGTCTTTGAGCCCAAACCAGGTGTGTTACATTCAAAGACAAATTAGTTTGACTCCAACAAGTAGTAGCCATAAATAAACTGGTAAAAAAGCATTTTCAGTCTCTGTTCAACTCTCCCGTCCATCATGGCGCCTCGAATGATTTAGTGACGTAGCTGCAAAGGGTCAATACCAGAAATAATTTCTTCTGTAGATTTTTGTTGTAGGTCAGACTTGGTGTAAATTAAGTCAAATCCCCTGAAGCAGTGTGGGAGATAAAATATATCAATCTAAATTAGTCATATCGACCTCTTTCTCTCGCCAATCTGGAGTCTGGCTTTCAGTCGCTTCCCTCGCAGCTCAGAATGATAGAAAGAAAAAGTGCTGACAGAAAGAAAATATGCTTGTAGGCTTCTGTGTCACTTCACTCTTTTAAAATTTTAATTGTTTCCTTACCGCAGTTTAGTGCTCACCGTGAACGAGTCGGTCTCTGCTTTATAACACAGGACTTGCTCAAGACATAAAAAAGGAGGGAACCTTTTTCTTTCTTCACAGCGTTTTAAATGTTCAAAAATACTTTTTATTCACTTAATTCGAATGGGATTTCCCCCACAAATAAAAGCTGAGACACGAGTCCTCGTGGTAAATTTTATTTTAATGGATAAACAGTTTTAGATTGTTGCCTGAAAAATAAAAAGACAAAATTAGCTTTATACAAGTGATTAATAAGCTTAGTGAATGGGCAATCTTCTGTGTGATTGTTGTTGATAGTAGTTATCGTTGCTGTTGTTTCTTAGCAACAGCATTTTAATTAAGTGCAACAACGGAGACGGTTTTTATTTTCGGAAACTCCCAACTTCTCATTAGCAAATTTATTAAAGCCTCTTCAGATTATCATTATAACTGTTGACAAAAAAACACTTCAAAAACAAAGCAAACTGATTGGACTTGCAAAAGTTTTTCCTTTTCTTTTCTCTTAACCACCAAAGGCACCTTCAGAGTCGCAGCAGCCAGATAATCCAGCTTCATTTCAGCAGAGAGCCTCTCAACATACTTTCGCCCATTTAATTGCTCCGTATTTTGCATCGCCTTGTCGTCTCGGTCGTTAAGGAAAGGAGCTTTGCTGATTGACAGAGAGGCTGCAAATGAAGTAGGTCTTGCTTTAGCCGTTTGATCCGCTGCAGTGATTCAGGGGATAAAAATGTGGCCTGTGTCTCTTTAAGAGCACTGGCCTGTCTGCAGAATGCATCAGTCCTGTGGAGCAGACACAAGCCAGCAAGCGGACGGGGGGAGGAGCGTGGGGCTTAAGCGGAGGGAGGAACGAGGGCAGGAGGGAACAGCTGCAGTCTGGGCTTCCAGCCTCCTGGCTAGACTGCTGAAAGTTATTATTGAGTTCCTGTGTAGGGCCTCCCCTCCCTGTGGCATACTCCTCTGTATTCACTACAAGGTAGACAAGGGAGTACGACACAAGCGAAGGCAGAAGCTGGCAGGCTCCCGTGGCCTGTTGCACTGACCTTAAATGTGACAAATAAAGAGTGATTTTGTTTTATTCCATGCCTTTGCATGGGTGAAGCCTCTGAAAGCCACACGGCTAGCAGCCGCAGTTTCAGCTGCTCCACGGCAGCTGAAACTGCGGCTTCGCTCGCTCTTGTCTTGAGTTACAATTTAGCAGACGTCCTGTTTTCTTTGGACTCGCCGTAACTAGTTGAGACAAGAAGGTTGACGGTTCACCAAAGCCACGAACTAAATCCTCTGCTGGCGGGCTGAGTGAGGAGTATGATTCAAGGACAGGTGGTTAGGAAAACTTCTCCTTAAAATAAGTTCGCCTGAGTGTGTTACGGGTGAGGAATGCATTGTAATAAGAAGAAAATACGACTTATTTTCTGAGGTTTGTGAGTTACACAGTGGTGTGCAAACATATTTAGCTTCTCCAGGTTTTGTCAATGCTTTTCATTGGGATTTTGTGAGATAGATCAACAGAAATAGAACAAAATTACTTAGATAACGCAAAACAAAATCCACTGCAGCCAGTTATCTTCAGTGCTCTCCTGATTACTAAACACTTTGCATGTAATTTGATCTAAACTTAAATCAAGGTTATGAAACTACGTTTGGAGAACAGATAAATAACAATACATATGTCGCCGTAGACTCCTGATCAAAATCCATAGATAATTTCAGAGGAATACTCAATAATTTCACCAAACTCTGATCCAGAACCGCACGGCATTCTGGGAGATGTAGGCAGAGGGAAAACCTTCAGCTGCTTAACCTCTCACAGCAATTTAAGCTAACAACAACCTGCTAAGTAACGTCTGGTTACCTAGCAACGACATACTGAGTAACTGGTGCAGCAGCAGTTTAAAGTTTCACCACCAAAATGCCTCATAACTGCTTAAAAATAAAAACATTGAGGTGGAGTCACAGGAGAAAACAGCTGTATTTGAAATTGTGGATAAATCAGGAAATGTCACCACACTACAGTTTGGCAATATGTTGGATATTTAAAACAAAAAACAAATCGATAATTATCAATATCGACTGATGTGAAACCCCTATATCGAGACACGTTTGTCAGCCATGTTGTCCAGCTCTGTTTTAAGGCTTTGAACATCTTGCAGAGTCTATCGTAACTCTGGAGGAGCTGCAGATATCCACAACTCAGCTGGGACAATCTGCTGACACAACATGGACATGGACTGAATATTTCAAGACAAAAAAAAACATTTTTGAAAGACATAGATAATGAGTCCCATTAAAGGTTTGCCTCAAGCCATGCAGAGGACACAGCAGACATGTGGACAGTCCTGATCAGACAAATGCATTGGGCCTACAGGCAGAGCTGGGTCTGGAACTGCATGGAAAACAAAATTGAGTGATTCATTATCGTTCTAATTTAGAAGTAAGCGCTACTTTGTTTTGTTCTACAACTTAAAACACTAATAAAATACTTTGAGGTTTGTTGAAACAGGAAGCTGAAGGTTCTCATTGTGCTGCATGTGCGTTAGCTGCGCTGCGGTTGCTCATGCCTTGTAGCTGGAGATTACACACGTCTGTTCTCGGTCCCTGTCCGCCCGCCTGCAGCACTAATCCCCGGCCGGCCGGCCAGCCGGCCTTCGTTTAGCAGCGACACAAGAGACGCACCGCGCCTGCGTCCTCCCAGCTCATCTCCACATGAACCGCACAGACCTTTATGTAACGGCTGGTCCGGTGTGGCGGTTCTACACCTGCTGCTGCTGCAGTGCTGCAGAATGTAACTTCTATAAATAATAGGTTTTTTTACTTATTTGTTAAAACTGCCACAGATGCCGTGACAGTTTAATATGAGACAGATAATCTGTGAGAAGTTCAATTTCCTTCACTTCCTTCTTGAGCTACGATTGCAGCCTGAAGAAATGCACCAACCAAAAACAACCAATCAGAGGCAGGAGGAGGATCTTAGTGCTGCCAATCATCCTGCTGCTAAACGTGATAATGGCATAGAAACTTTTAAACGCAGTGATTGGTAGCTGTGCTAGCTAGTTTGAGGCTCTGCTAGCTGCAGCATAGCAGAAAGGCAGGGGTTTGAGAAACGCCACACAAGACTGTGATTGACAGCACTAAGACCCACCTCCTGGCTCTGATTGGTTGTTTTTAGATTGAGCCTGTTGCAATAAGCAATACATTAGTTAATTGCATGATAAATGAAAACAAACTCAACCATTTTCATTTGCCTGATTTATTGTTTTCCTATTTTCTCTCTTTCTACCATAAACTGGATCAAAGTTTTTTTAGCCCTTTTTTCTAAGGATTTTATATTTCATTTTATTCATCATTTCCTTATTTATTTTAGATATTTAAAATGTCTTCCAGCCCCAGTGTTAAACGTTCATTACAAATTAAAGCTTATTGATCGACGAGAATGGTCGAAAATGGTCTCAAAACAATATTACTATCATTTATCACAATAATTTCTGGAACATTTGTCGCCCACTAAAATTTGTTATCTTGACTGGGAGTTGGGAAGTTAGATTTTTTTTCTTTCAGAGATGATCTGTTTCACACCATTTTTATAAAAGTTCGGTTTCGCCTCAGGGTTCATCTCACCAACAGACTCAAGCTCAGCGGCTCGTCATCAACAGGCTCTGCACATTTTCCCCTGCAGCACATATGAGCCCCGAACGCTTCCAGTTCACATGATCGTTCCCCGCTTTCGCAGGGAGCGCTGGGCGAAGAAGAGGGGGAATCCTGGCGCTGAAATGAGTATTTTGCGAAGTTCTGTTTGTTGAGTCAGAGCTTAGCCGGGCTCTGCTGTTATGCGGTTGCCATGGAGAAAAACAGCCTCTTGTGCAATAAAATGGCCCAGGAAAAGACATTTCCAAGAATTTTTCAGAGTGGATAAAACAGACGGCAAATTGCAGAATTCATGAGGTGCTGCGGTCCGCCTTCTACCCTCCTCCATTTCAGAGCGCTCACATTCATTTTATGGAGGCTGTGAGGCTCGAGCCTCTCGCCTAATTACTTCTGCAAGCAGATATGTTTTCCTATGAATGGAGACGGGAAACAAAACTGGAGTTCAGGCATGAGATTCATGATCACAGCAGCGGATGTTGTGGGTGTTTTATCCCCCGTTTCCCTTGCAGAGAATTCCTTGAACATGTGGAAACAAGAGAGATGCTATTTGATCTGACGCTGCCGGACGCACAGACGCAGAAACTCACTTCTGCTTCAAAATGACGACATTCTCACAGCTTACGCACGGCTAATTGTGGTCATTCGGGCATCTGGGTTTATAAAACCCAGATGCTTTTTTGTATTTCCTCATTTCTTTCATAAAACTGAAGAGTGTTTTCTGCTTCTCTCCATTACTCTGCTATCTAAATAGGCCCATTAGTTTGTTTTATTGGTGCAGATATGGGCGTGGGCTTTCCTCTGGCGGTTTTTTCCTCTGGCAGAGATGGTTGAACGATGCATTTCATCCACTTCTTCCCCTACAAACTCAAAACTCATCACTTCTTATCACTTTTTACAGTTGGAACTGGAGACCAGAGCATATTGCTTACAAGTTATGATGTTTTTCAGTTCATTTCTGTTGTCTTTCCATCTTGGCGTTGTGTTAACACAATAATAAATTTTGCTGCATGATGAATTGTCTCAGTAATTATGGCAATAAACATTAATATTGCTGTTTCGAGCCATTTTCAAGTGTTGAATTGATAATGGCGTAATAACTCAATCTGCTCTCTCAAAGACTAATAAATTTTAATTTTATAAAAAGTCTTAACACCAGAACTGGAAGATATTATTAATATCCAAAATTACAACCAAAAACAATAAATGAAACGGAAATAAAAACCACACACAACCGAAACCATAAATAAAACTTTTTTTGCTCTTTGAAAAATAGTAATGTTCATATTTATTTATTATTCATTGATCAGTTCCACGTTGCAATAAAAGGCAGCTGCTGCTAAAACTCAGTTAATCTCATGCCTTAAAGCATCGGGCTGATAATGGAGGATTTATGTAATTTTTGTTTTTTCCAGGTCATTTTTAGTAACTTGCCTGGTTAAATAAGTAGATTTTAATGGAAAATAAAATAAACAATACTTATGAAAGAATCTGGAACCAAGTTATTTTTTTTAGAATTGGAAAAAAGTTTCAGTTTTCTTAAAACTAAATAAAACTAATTGTTTTTGGTAATTCACCTGGTTGTAAAAATCTGTAAATAGTAACAATGTGGAAATTGTTGTGTTTTTCTTGCATGTTTAGATTTGAATGACTCTAAGAGGATTTTAACCTGGAACCAACTTATATTTTTCATGTTTTGAATTTTAAAAAACATGAATTTTGGTTTTCTAAAAATTAAATAAACCTCATTCTTCTTGTAACGTACCTGACTGAGTAGATATAGATTTATAAATAGTAACAACGTGTGTTTGTTGGGCGTTTAGATTTAAATAACGATAAATGAAAGAACCAAATAATGTTTCTCACGTTTTGAATTAGAAAAAAAACCGTTTATTTTAGTTTTTGATCTTTATTTAGTTGTAGAGTTGGAGATTTGTTCTCCAATATTCAATATCCAATATGCATTTGAAGTTCAAAGTTATTTGGAGACTAAAAACTATGTTGAGCTGCATTAAGTCGTCCAGCTCTGATGGCAGAAGCAGAGGATGGATTTCTGAACCTGGTGGCCAGAAGGTGGTGGCTCCTTCTCAACAGTAAAGAAAACAGAATGGCGACTATAAATTTCAGCAGGATTTATGGCCTCAGTTCAGCCAATTAGCTCCCTAGCAGTTTCTCAGGACGCGTACTGTGCTGGTGAAATGACCTCACATGGGAACCCTGCTCCAGCAGTGACCCTCACCTCACCTCGCCCCCTCACAGCTTTTACGGCCGCCTCCCTTTAACCTCCCCCCGCCTCTCCTCCCCGTCCCCCCACTCCTCTTAACCTCCGTTATTCATCCTGTTTTCATCTTTCCAAATAAACCTGCCACCTGCCCTGCTCTCCGCCGGCCGCTCGCTCGCCCGGGGAGGCGCTGCGCTCGTCTGGCTCGGGTTACGGCGAAGGCGCAGCGCCGCCAGCCGAGGCTCAGCTGAGCAGGAAGCTGCTTTGCATATTAAAGGCTCTTTGGTCGCACAGCTTCTTGTCGTGAAGGTAAACGCCGCTCTGATTAGTTAAATACTTCACAGGACGCCACAATGAGGAAGTGCCGCTACCTTGCCTTCTTGTTTTTATTTGCAGATATCTGTTAGTGACAGAAAAATGTGCAGAGTCCAAAGCGACTAAATTACACTTAAACGGTTGGTTTTAGCACGAGGTGCTAGATTTTAAGAGCATAAATCTGGTCTCACGCCCAGCAAGTGAACATTTGGTCAGGACTCCTGTAACACACTGGCATCCTTTGTTACTTTTTAATCCTGAACAAATGTTTCTGGTGATTAGACCTATAAAGAAATTATAAACAGTCGGCTCAGATGGCAGCAGAACCACAAGCTCTTGGGGGCTTTTCACGTATTTTGTACAATAATCAACTGGCAACCCAGAAGCAGCAGTAAAAACGGCAGGAACTTGCCAAAATTAAAAGTAGAGAGCCAATGTTTCAATGGCAGACCGGATCCGCTGGTAAAAACATTAACTGAGCAGTTTAGCTTGTACCCTGGTTTTTGCTGACTCAGCGGAAAATGCTGAGTGAGGAGAAAAAAACTGTGGAGAAATAAAGTTGCACATCTCAGATCATGGCTTTAAAATCAAGCCGGTTGTTACCAGCACCATTACAACATCTTAATGCCATTAAATTAGATGGAATTGGACGAGCTGGTGCATTAAAATCCAGCAGGTTTACTCAACGTGGCTGAGCTGAGGCTAATCAGGTATTTTTGTTGTTAATTTATCTCGATGTAATGATTGATCGTTGGCCTTTCAGTCTCTGCAGTTGTGAAGCTCATGATCATATACAAAACAAATCAACTTGCCTAATGAATCTCAGAGAAACTAAATGTAGTCAAACAGGTTTCAAGACACATCTTGGCTTCTTTACGCTGCAGTTTGCAGGCTTAGCAGGTTGTAAGGAGAGTATCGTAGCTGAGGCCAATAAAAAACAAGTTAACTTTTTCAGTGAGCCCAATTCAAAATCTCCTTAGTTTTTTTGGTGATACCCATCTTCTGTCTTTTATTTAGGAAAATACATAACTTTTTTCTCTTTGCTAAGCTTTTACCTTTTTAAAACCCAGATATTATGGAGTCTCTTTAGCATCTTAGCTATTATCATTGTTAGCACAATTAGCATTTACTGCTCTTAAGGTTTTACTTCTTTAAAACTTGTCTATTATTAAGTTCATACATTAAGTTGTCTTCTGCATCTTGTATTAGCAGTTAGCCAAATTAGCATCATTAGCAACAGTAACTGTAAACATTAAGGGTCTGTTTTTTAAACACATTTAGCATTGTTAGCACAGTCGGCAGTAGAAATATACACAACTATATTCTACTTTCTAATAACTGTATTTGGCGTCATATATTAGCTAGTAGCACAGTCTGCAGTATAAATACTAAGTTTTTGTTGTTTTCAGTCCAGACAGAGTTGATTAAATTGTTTGTTAGGATCCTGGTTAATTTTGTCTTTCATAAAATATAAAATGTTAAACTTTTTGGTTTCAAGTTTTCTACAGAACAAGTGAAGCTGTCAATTATTTGACCGTATTAGTGATGTTTCCCTCCTAAACTGACAAATAACACATAAATAAATGTTTTTTAGTAGCATACGTACCCAAACCAACCCAGAATACATATTTTATCATTGTAAACATTGTGTTTCTGCTCTAAAGGTTTACAGTTTATCATTTGGAAGAATGTTCTTCTTCATTCCCTGCAGTGTTTCTCTTTCAGACCACTTGCTCTTCCTCCCCTCCTCCTGCTCCTCTTCCTCCTGTGATGTCCTTCCTCACTGTCTCTGTGAACGGAGGAGGGAGGCTGGTCTGGAGGCAGAGGAGTGATTCAGTACCAGGTACTGAGGATGATCCTGGCCAGGGTTTTGGAGCTGCTGCTGTTTGGGTTGTAAAGAAGTTATCCAGTGACATTTTAATCGTCAATCTGTCTCCTTTGCCCTGGCACTGGTATTAATCTGCGGGATTAAAACCCAGCTGGTTGGACTCTGCACTCGCTGACTTTGCGAGGTGGAGCTTAATAACAGTGGGAATATTGTGTGTGATTCACTGCATGTAGACGCAGGATGTGCTTATCAGCGACAAAGAGAGGTTTAAAGTCTGGAAAATTCAGTTTACTGCTGAGATTATGGTTTGTTAGCACATCTAACAACAGGAGTCGTCCTTTTGTTGGTTAACGTTTGCCTTTTCTTAATCAAAACTAATTCATTTATGCCAGACACGATGAGTTATTGTTTGCAATTTCATCGCTGTGATCAATTTCATGAGCTGAGATCCTAAACGAAAACACTCAAATGTTATTCTCTGTCTCCATAGGTCTGAGAAAATCACAAATCTTATCTTCTGGAAATTATTTTTGAAAGATCAAGACATTAATAACAACAGGGAGGTTGTTATTGAGATTTTGATGCAGGGAAAAAAGAGGATTTTAACCTTTCCTCCTTTGTGCAATGCTGCGTTACTCGGAGCCGCATTGAAAAGAATTCTATTCATAGATGCATTTTTGTAAATGCTCCATCATAAATACCAGTTTTCTTGTGACTTGCAAAAGACCGAGCCTTCTTTTGAAATCTGATTGCAGAAAAAATTGTGAAATGGGTTTTCTGCAGAGTAAAAAACAGACCCTTTCAACACATCCAAGAGTAAACACATACCTAGAAAATGTTTCATGCTTTAACATTTTATTGTTTCACAGCCTCTCACATGAAATATAATGCTAATAATATGCAAAAGTATTGCTTTACTCTGCAGCTTTTTGCTGTAAAAGACGTCTACATAATTCAACGCAGTTTTTAGAAATACCGCGCTTATTAAATCTTTCAGATTTTAATTATTAAAGCGATTTACAGAATGTTTTATATGAGCGAAAGCTGAAATGTATTACCAGTAGATGTAAGCAGAGATAAGGAAGAGACGTAATGCCAAGGGATTAAGCTGGCAAAGATGGCGCTGGCACTGCTGCACTGCAGAGATCAAGTTGTGTGGGGGCATGAACACAACACACAAACATACATGAAAGCACCAAACCAGATAAGCTGCAGCACTTATTCATGCTGTTTGCCAGACTCTAAATAATTGATAAAAAGAAATAAAAATATACTAAATATTTCTCCACTTTGTGTTTTGGAGATGTCCTGCAGCAAGGCTAACGTTTAGCATCTGATTTATGTGTGTATTATCCAAAACTGCCGGGTCAGAGCTCGTTCTTTAATCAATGTATGCTACAAAGTGAGAGAGAAGGTGTGGGAATAACAGAGAAGCCTAGAGCAGTTATGCTAATGTCGGATTTATCCAAGAAAAACACAGTAGTTTCTGCTCTTAGGTTGAATTTTCCCACAACTTCTAACATTCTCATTCCTTTCATTTGTGTGTTTTCCAAGAATTTTCTTTTTGTTGTTGTTCAAATTAATTTTATCTACCTAGGCTATGCTAAATTAAAAAGCCCATTAATGCACACGCCTTCTCTTTCTCATTAACCTTCATCCCCTCTGGCCTTCAGCTCAGCTCTGCAGCTGCTCTGAGCCTGAACTGACAATGTGCTAAAAATTAAAAGAAGCATAAATATTGCGTGTATATATGTGCACTGCAAAAACACAAAACCTCATCATGGTTTACTTTCTAGTACAAACATCTTAGTACATTTGAAATGAGATCTGATTAATTTGCAAGAACCTTTTAAGCAAAATATAGAAGGTTATTTTAAGTAAATAATTACTTAAAACATTGGTGAAAACATACTTGTTCTGCTAGCAGATTATTTAACTTATAAGATGGGAAAAATGTCTTGCAACTAGTACTATTTTAAAAACCAATTTTAAGAAATTATTTACTTAAAACAAGCTCTGATATCTTGTTAAAAAGCTACTTGTAAATACAGTTTGACTAAATTCAAGTGCACTAAGATATTTGTACCAGAAACTAGACCAAAAATACATCATATTTAATAGAACTTTATGTAAAATACATGTGTAAGATTTTGTGTTTTTGCAGTGTCTTTCATGTAAACGTTCATGAATGAGGCTCCAGTTTACGTTCATCTGAATACTGAAATCACAACACAAAATCACACTAAAAATGTTGACATTAATAAAATATAACCTGCAGAGATTTCAGTTTGGTGTGTTTTCGTCTGGGGTTTACGGAGAGGTCACCCTGCGAAGCAGAGGGAGTGATGCCACATTCACATACTGTACTGAAAGGAAGGCGGCCATGCGTGTCTTTGTTGTTATAGTTGCCATGTTTGGGCCTGAAGTGGAATCCATTTCTTCTCATGAGGTAGTACAGTATATATTCTTTCTTTTCTTTTTGTTTGCTCTCACCAGCGGGATGATCCTTTCTTGGGCACACAGGCAGTTCCCTTCATTCAAGAACAGGTTTTTTTTTGTTCGTGACGAAGACACCAGAAATGAAACTTGTCAGCGAAAGATTATGGGGAGTTCACGCTGTCTTATTTTCTTAAGCCAGATTTGGACGTGACGCACAATAGCAGTGAATGGAGTTAACGACACACAAGAAAAACACCAATGGGTCTGCAACATGTTCTCGCTGTGAAACAAAAAAAACCGAACGGAAATTTGAATTCCTAAATGTTACTCTTTGTGTAACACTGTGGCTTTTCTTAGGATTTATGAAGTGATCGGTCTTGTCTAACGGCGGTTGGCAAGCAACGTTTTGCTGCATTATTGCCACAAACTTCAATGATTGATGTTGATTGAGATATAAAATGCTAGATATATTTAAGGCTGGACAATGTGGCGGGAAAAAAATCTAAATATACAAATAATTATTGATACATTTATTTGTTTTAAATATCTGGAATTCTGCCAAACTGTCTTCCTGTTTTATCCAGTTTCCTTTTGAGCTGTTTTTATCTCTTCTTTCATTCAATTCTCTTTATTTTTAAACAGCTATGATGCACCAGGTGGTGAAACCTTAACCTGCTGCTGCGCCAGTTACTCAACAGTTCGTTGCTAGGCAACCAAAGAATAAGTGAGTTGCTAGGTAACCGAGGAGTGAGTGAGTTGCTAGGTAACCGAGGAGTGAGTGAGTTGCTAAGTAACCGAGGAGTGAGTGAATTAGTTGATGTCACCGACTTTGCTTACCTGGCTGTGAGAGGTTGCCTACATCCCCCAGAATGCTGTGCGGTTCTGACTCAGAGTTTAAGTGAATGGATTGAAAATTCTCTTATCCTATTTTCTATTGATATTGATCACGTGTTTATTGCGATATTGTTATTAATTTATTGCTCAGTCCTACATATTTTCTGGGACCCATCAAGAGTCATCAATAGTTGCTCTTCAGAGAATATTTAAAGTCCCTTTAGGATCACTAAAGTATTTTTTAATTTGAATTTGACCAGTTCTTTCACCGTCTGGCCAATCAGTGACGACAGTCGTCTGACATCACATTTTCAGCCCGACTCGGCTTGGAACCAAATGTGAAGTACGTACTAAAAATAGAGGCTTCTGCTATGTAGCTTGTGGAAAACCCTGCAAACCAAGCAGAGCCACACCGAGCAGGTGCTACTGATCTGAATACATGTCTGCATGTGGACATCGTTTCACCTCTGTACAGTTCAACCACAGTGTGACATGGGCTGACGGAAGACAATGTCAACTTTTCTGTGTGCATTGACTGAGATTTCACTTTGGCAAGGTAGCCATGCTCTGAAATGTTTCTGTTCATTGAGCTTTTGTCCACCAAGGAGCCGTCAAGGACATGACTTTGTTCATATTTACGTGGAGGAGTGTAACTATAGGTGGTTCTTCTATACAGTTGTCACATTGACCACTCGTCTCTATTTTGGAACATTTGAAGGGTTTTTGGTTGCAATTTTTTCGTAATATAAAGTTAGGTTTTGTGTTTGAATAAGTAAATATTTTCTGAATAAATGTTGGGCTGGACAATAAATAAGTGACAACATATCCTGCAATAGACTCAAAATCAATATCAATAGATAATGGAACAGTGACAGAATATTCACTGAACTTTGATCCAGAACCGCACAGCATTCTGGGGGATGTAGTCAGAGAAAAGGCTTTAGTTGCTCCACTTCTCACACCCAGCTAAGCAAACTTGGTGGAATCAACCATCTCACCCACTCTTTGGTTACCTAGCAACTCACTCACTCCTTCGTTACCTAGCAACAGCCTAGTAAGTAACTGCAGGGTTTCCCCCAGAAAACTTGCTAAGCCTGGTGGTCGAGGTGGTCCACCATGTTTTTGTATTAAAAGATGTTAAGTTGACAGGAAATGTAAAAGTATTACTGTTTAATTATATGTTATGGGAAAAGATCTCCAGTAAAAACCCACAACTAGTCTAAAAAAAACAAATTTGCACTTCTCTTTAATCCAAATTCAGGGGCCCCATAAACACTAATATTTTAAAACAGACCACAGATCAATAAATGTAACACTTGTTAATTGAGATTACAGATGCTGTTACATTACGATGGGCTGTTCTTATTCATGTGCTGTTACGAGCTTCTTAGCCCTGACCTGACGTATCTTCCTTCCAGTGAGGGATGAGGCGCCGATTTATGTTTTCGCATCCACCTGGATAATGTGTAGTTGCGCCACTGACCACAGACATAAACCTTACAGGGAAGACAGACACAGAGCCACACGCTGGGCAGCATGTTGAGATGTAAACGCTGTATATAATTGTTCGTTTACAAAGATAAATCATTCTCATCGCTTCACAACGCGCCTCTGGAGTCGCTACAAGTTATTCCTGTGGTTCACATGGAGCTACAACCAGAGCCAACGCGGCAGGTTTTAAACTCTTACCTAGAGTTCTCCAAAGGATCATAATTCCTCACAGTAGGTTTATGTAAATATCCATACAGGTCAGCCTGTGTCCAGTTTGAGTGAAAGGAGGCGCGCGCGATACGCTGAGGTAAAGCAGCAGCGGCAGCGCGAGGCAAAGCGCAGAGGCGGCAGCTGTGATTGGTCCACGAACTGTCGGGTTTAAATGCATAAACTATTAACCTATCTTATAAACCTATCCTTTAGGAATAAATCTGCTAGTGAAATGCTAAGAGCAAAAGAAACGCTTGCAGCCCGGCTTAAAAAAGAAAACCAAAAAACAAAGATTTTTTTATTTTTTATTATTTTATTTTCCTAGAAACGTAAACAAGCAACACTTAGCCTGGCGGCGGGGCTAGTAAAGCATGGCGGGCCGCCAGGCTTATAATACACTGGGGGAAACCCTGAACTGGCGCAGTAGCAGTTTAAGGTTTCATAACAACTTAAAAATGAAAAACAACTGTGAGTAGAAAACAGTAAAGGTCACGCCACCAGTTTCAAATATTTAAAACAAAAAACAAATCAATGAGTTTCAATATCGACTGATATGAAACATATTTTTCCAGCCATATAGCCCAAGCCAAAAGAATCGTGGTCATAACAAGAAATGATGTTAAGTTAGGAGTAATTTTTGTGAAGTTTTGTTACCTTATTGAGTGCTTTCATTAAAGTTTATTTGCCTTGAAGTTGGAAAGCTGTGTGGTTCTGGCAAGATCTTCCACCTTTAGGGAGAGCAGCTTGTCCTCCATCCACCTCAGACCTCATCAATTCTCAATCCCAAAGACAATTAGGACAATCCAATAAGCTTTACTCTAATGCCGACCTTATGCCAAGCCTTGTGGCTGCCTCTCTGTGACTGTGCTTCCATGACTCAGATAACTAGCCCACATAAATAAAACGTCCTCAAACTGGACGCAGCGGAGGAGGAGTAAATTGATAAACTAAGCTAAGATTTAGAGAGGGGGAAATGGGAGACGCGTCTGCGCGGAGCAGGGATGAGGTTTCAGGGATATTCTAAGCGCGCAGCGATGGTTTTCGCCCAGCTGTTACTGTACGGGGCTTTATATAAATCAAGTTACTGTCACACGATTTGTTGGACTGAATGGAGAGCTCAAGGCATCACCGCGACTACATCTACACGGAACCGCAGGGATCGGGTTACCGAAGCTAGTATTCTCCCACTTCCAACTAAGGCTGTCACCCGAATGGCCCTGCCAGTTGCTGTGCCCTTGAGTGAGACAGCGCCCCACTAAGCACATGTCGATCTGGGGATTACATTCAGGGGTTTAGGAGGGGAACGGAGGACGTAATCTGAAACTGTTGTGTCTTGTTGCTGTGCACTTTTCTTAATGCTGTGCTATCATGCAGCGTGCAGTGGTATTGTATGACCGCTGCCCGAGGAAGTTCATCTGTGGAAACTATTTTTGTCTCGCCAGATGAGTGCTGCAGCATGTTTTGTATCTTCCTAATTTCATTAGTGCTTTTTAGAGCCACAGCAGATGTGAGTGGCTTACATTTTAGCCCTTCATAACTGTGTGTGTGTGTGTGTGTGTGTGTGTGTGTGTGTGTGTGTGTGTGTGTGTGTGTGTGTGTGTGTGTGTGTGTGTGTGCATGTGTATGTGTATGTGTGTGCTTCCTAAAAGCATGAAATATTTACAGACTTTGCAAGATTACATAAAGTGAAGCACCCTAGCTCGCATTTATGCTCTCAGCGGCGTAACATTCTCATGTGTGTAATGAATATAAGCCATGCATCTACAAGGCATTTAGCGGCAGCTCCAGGAAAGAAAAGGAAACTCTCAAACCATCTGTTTATGAGTTTGTCAGAAGCTTATTGTCAAACTTGTTTAGTTTAATAGATTGTGCCATGTTACAGAGCCAAAATAAACAGTTTCCATCAATACAGAAGACGAGACGCCACATTGGCTTCATTGCCGAGTAGAAACATTATGTCACTGCATCCGCCATTTTGCGAGTGGCAAGTTTGCCTTAGGCGTTTGCTTGGAAAGTGAGGATTTTCTAAGATTGTTTTGTTGTGTCTTTTTATTACTAATATTGAAGTTATTTACAATCATTAAAAAACATAATGTAGCCACTGCAAAACAATCAGACTGCATTTAAACTG
This sequence comes from Micropoecilia bifurca, assembly GCA_903067075.1. Taxonomy (NCBI): domain Eukaryota; kingdom Metazoa; phylum Chordata; class Actinopteri; order Cyprinodontiformes; family Poeciliidae; genus Micropoecilia; species Micropoecilia bifurca. The sequence goes on along the minus strand of CAEGAF010079987.1, from coordinate 4,193 downwards.
ATGCCACTTTGGTAAATATAAACATTGTAACCATACATATTAAACTGTATTCAGTTTAGCTTTCAACTTTTGAAAGCTAAACTAAAGGGAACTTTAGACATTTATAAGCAGACTAGAGGGAGACATTATTTTAAAAAATAGAAACAATGGCATCCAGTGGGACTGAACTCATCTTCTGCATTATAAAGAACCAGCAGCATTGCTGCTCAATCTGTGATGCACAAACACATGGAAAGATCCAGGACTTTGTTTGGTTATTATTGTTCAAATGGTTTTTTTTTTTTATTTTAACAAATAAAAATCTATAGATCTTTTTATGCCATACAGATTTATTGAATAAGATGGCAGTTGTTAATAAAAAAAACAATCCTTGTTGTTTCCATTTAATTTATCTTGGTATTCATCTTGTTTTCTCAACTTTTAACCCTTAGATACACAAAGATTCATACATACTTTTACACACATTGATATTATTATGGAAGTATCCCAAAAAATGTATATAGTCATCAGTTTGCATATTTTATTTGTGTGAAATATAATTCAAAAGCGTAAAACCGCTCAGTCAAGATGTAAACTTAAAAAAACTGTATATCTTACAGATGTAAATTAATTGTTAGTTTATGTCTAAATGTAGCTTTATGATTAAAATGTTTTGGTTTTAGTTGGTTTTTGTGACTGATTTAATGACACAAAGAGGTAAGGTGAATATTTTCACTAACTTTTGTTACATTAAAACACCAGGCAGCCATATTGGATTGGAAAATCACATGTTGCACTAGAATATCTGCCTTTATAGGAGATCTTCAGTATTTACCGGCCTCTCTAACTTATTCACATGAAGAGATTTAATATTTTTATTTTCGCCATGCTTTTTGACCAGGCTGTCACTTGAGTTGTGTCTGTTTGTCAGATTGCCCATTTTTCTTTTAACTTCTAAGTTTTAGTTTTGAAATTGCTCCAGTCTGAGGGTGTAGCAGCCAGAATTAGTGTTAGTTTTTACTGGGAGTCTGAAGGGACACAGTCTTGTTACAACCTGTCAGACCTACAGCATTTTTACAGCCATCATGCTTTGACTCTATTCTTTCACTAATCCTTCTGAGTAATCTTTTTTATAAGTCGTCTCCTCTGCGTTGGAGACATTAGTTTTATTCTGTCTTTTGTGCCTTAGTAAAATCTTTTCTTTTTTGTGATATAACCAATCAAGGACGAATAATTGGCCGCCCTTTATTGGAAGACTTTAATTTTTTTTCTTATTATCAGAATTTGCTTTTAATAATCTGTTTTCTGAAGCTCTGCCAAAGTAAAAAATGGTTTGCACAGCACAGATACTTAACCCTACTCTATCAGAAATGAAAAAAGCCTCAAGTTGTTATTCAGCAGGTTGGATAAACAGCAGGATCTCCATTCAGATGTTGATGTGTTTGCACTGAGCCGTGTGTGTGTGTGATTATAAGTCACGCTGGCATGAAAATTGCCAAGGCCTGGTGCTTGTACAGTATTGGCTTGCTGTTATATAGCGCTAATTAAAAAATAATGCATGTCTGCTCTTGCCCATCTGCTATTAGACCCTGTTTAGCCCACAGGTTTGCTTTGAACTGCTCCCTCATTACTGCTTCTCAAAGAAATATCATACAATAGCGAGTTGAAAAGGGCAATGCTTGAATGGAGTCTGAAAGGGGAGGCTGTACTTGGCCTTCAAATACACATTCCTTCGGCTCAGTGCTTCCTCTGTGGTCCCCCGCTTCTGGCCCACTCCCCCTCCCACTCAAGACTCAGTTCCCACAGGGGACGCAGCCAAAGCAAACTCCTCAGAGGAAGTCTCCCTCTCCTTCCAGTGTGAGGGGAAAGAAAGGGATGCATGTCCAATCCGGGCCCTGTGGGACTCGCGAGGCGGTAGGATGTGCGGGAGGCTGTTATGGCTCCGCGGCCGTGCTGTGTCTGTGATGTGGTGGTGAGTAAAGCCTGTGCGGCTGCTCTCCTGTGAGGTCAGTGTCATATTTAGCCAGCAGGTCCCTTGTGGTGTCTGGGAGTGTCTGTTTTCTGGCTCTATTATGTCTAGTGCTCACAGCCTTCCTGGAGCTGGAAACCTCAGGGTAGAAATAGTACCAGACGAGCAGACATCCTTTGTCAGGAAAACAGCAGTCACGTCAGTAATTACAGAGTCTGATTACAGCGGCCCGGCAGCTCTTAGAATACCACTGGCCTGGACCCAAAGACAGGTGAGGGGTCGAGTCGCCGTTGAGTGGGACGCAGTCTGGAGGAGGTCTGGGTTAAAGGATTTAACCTACAGTAGCAAAAACAAACACGGAGCTTTGTGTGTGAAAGGTGTGTGAAGTGGCGACTGGTTAGACAGGTGGAGACAGGAGGGGAGTGTCCTGACAAACATGCACACCTCATGAAGCGCTAAGCCTGCACTTGTAAATACAAAGCAAATAAAAACGGGAATTTATCATTGCGTATGTTTAACTGGAGTTATTTATTAAACAGCTGTTAAAACTATTTCCAGTTATTTTATGTTTACATTGTGATTTGCTCTGATAAAATAGAGTTTAACAAGTTTCACAATTGACATAGATTTTATGTGAGTATATATTAGTCATATTTCAGATAAAGAAATAATTTGAAGTCTCTTTATTTGTCTACCTCGGGAGAAATTTGCCTTGAACCAAGCCGTTCACACTGCCCAGCTAAAAGACATTCATATAAATTATTAAGACCATTTTGCACATCTGGAAACAAAAAGCTATTCATTATTTTGTGATTAAGATATGAAATGTCACTAAAATAGAAATCTGAAACAGCTGAGCTCAGCTTGCTAACAAGTTTGACTTAGCAAGTGCTAAGGCCTAACTGTAGCTGTTGCTAAGCTACCTAAAGATGGATATAAACTTAACTTTTTTAATCTATTCTAACATTTTGATCCATCAAAGGTTAAATGTACACTGGCAACCACAGTTAAGACGTGCTGCTTATCAGTAACAACTACCTCAAGGTTAGAATGTTAGCTAGCAAGCAAATCTGTTCTTAGTGTTAGCATTCTTTTTAAGCTAGCTAAATATGGTTTTAAAGCTGAAACTTTTTTAATTTGTTATAACAGTATAGCATATTAAAGATTTTCCTGAAAATCACAGCTAAGTAACAGTTACTACATAACTTAACCAGCGAGTTTGTCTTGTATTACTGTGTAGCTAAATTAGTTAAAATTGTACCCAAGCCAAAATTTTCACTCCAAAACAAGAACTTTCTGAGCCACAAAATCTTATATCTCTCTTAATTTTTTATCAAGCTGTTACATTAATTCACAAAATAACAATTTAGAAACACGCTGAACACACAATTCCTACTGTGAAACATAGTGGGTGTTGCATTATGCTAACCTTTTGCCAGATTTTAACAAAGACTCTAAGAATTGAATTTATGTTTAGGTTTTAAGGGGTTCTATCTCACATGCCTGAGCTGGATGTTGACTTATATAACTACAGGTTTTATTGGTTCAGAAACCAAATATACCTTAATATGAGTTAAAAAGAATAATGGAAATCATAAAAGTACTTCCACAGAAGTTAATAATCGTCCTTATTTCCACTAATGGTTGATACAACCGATCAGTACCAAATCTGGATAGTGTGTCAATTAGCATTAGTATTTTAACTTCTAAACCTGCATTTTCTTTTGAATATTAAAGATAAGCTCTATGGAAATATCTTAAAGTAAAATAAAAATATAACTAGTTCTGGTCAGCTGCCTTATGTGACATCATCTGAGGAATGAGCACATAGAAGCTTTTAGGAGGGGAAATTTTTTTATCGTGATTAAGTGATGATGGAAAATAACCATGACATATTGCCTAAGTCTGGCTATTAAAAACTCACATTGGATAAAAGTTTAAATAATTTTAATGACTAACATTAAACATCCTCCTGAATTCCTTTTTACAGTGCATATGAGACATTTTTGTCTTTATTTTAGGTGTGCTGTGCCAGACCCAACGTACCACCTCCACCTCCATCAGACACACACGCTCCTATGAATACACACACCCTCCCACATGCACATAGGTGTCCACACTCCTTTAACCACCCACCTGACCACACGTCCCACTCACAGCTGCATCCACGCACACACACACACACACACACACACACACACACACACACACACACACACACACACACACACACACACACACACAC
>CAEGAF010079977.1:0-15510 GCA_903067075.1 Micropoecilia bifurca | reverse complement strand
CCCCCCCCCCCCCCCCCCCCCCCCCCCCCCCCCCCCCCCCCCCCCCCCCCCCCCCCCCCCCCCCCCCCCCCGCCACCAATAAAAAAAATTGATGGAAGTGAACTTGTACTTTGTTGATGTAGCTTTTAGTTTAATTTAACTACAGCAGCAAGTCTTCTTTGGCAAGAATGTTTCAACATGTTCAACATTCACCTGGTGATATTTGCCGTCTTTATTCTCCTTAAGGATCCTTTAAATCTATTCGATAACCTCTGCAGCATTTTTCATATGACCCTACAGAGTTTGTGGCAGATTTTATTTCAGACTCTGGCTTGGCCATATGAAATGGCAATCAAGAGGAGTAGCATCAGATTTAATGATGCTTTAAATTTGACTTTGGTTTCAAACGCTCACAGGATAATACAAACATGTATAGATATATGAACTTTAATAGAAACAAAACAAAGGAGAAAAGGTGACTATGTATGTGATTCTCCAGCCATTTGTTTAGATATGGGAAAGAGAGAAACATGAGTAGTTTGTTGTGAAATTATGCTTCTGTTGATCAGCAGCAGAGCAGGTGATCCCTCAGGCTATGAAGTGTTAATCATTTTTACAGACAGCACCAATCTGAAGGTAAAAGTCCAAACGGCTGATGTCCAGGATGTGTGGGGTCTGCAGAGATGCTATGTTAGCTGCCTCCCCCCCCCCAACTCTAGGCCAAGTCTAAGAAGGAGTGAAGGTCAGCCATGATGATCAGGAATAAGGTAGAGCTAAAATGAGCAGTTTAAGTTAATGTCGCTTTCCGTAAACATTTGGAAATTGGTTTTTAACACATTTTGTATCTGTGCTGGAAAGCCCAGTTGTGCTGGTTAACTTTTGACATTTCATTTCCCTCCCCACCCTTTTACTCCATGAAGTCCTAAAAGGTCTTTTGCTTCGGTGAATTTGTTCTCATGCAGAGTGAGAACAATCTGCCGCACATGGACTCTGTGTCAATCTCACAACACTAAATATAATCAAAGAGGCTAGATGGGTGGAAACATGCGTGGCAGCGACTGTGTGTGAGGGAGCACGGGTGCGCTAAAAAGTGTGTGTGTGTGTGTGTGTGTCCGTTTTACTTTCCCCAAAATAAAAGGGCTGCTATTGACCAAGGCCACTTTCTCGCTTTGTGTGGTCAGACTGAGTGGCTGTGGAGAATTGATCTGGACAAAAAGTGTTCTTTGTGGCCAAATCCACTCCGGGAACTGCGCTGCATGTGTGTTGTGATCCGAGTCGACGTGTTACTTTTTGTTTTTTCTTTCTTTCTTTGAAAAGACAGAGAGTTTGCAAAATTTTAAGCTTTGATTTAAAATTCTGGGCTTCAGTTTAAAAAAGGGAAACAACCAGCAAAGTGCCACGTTCACCTGTTCGAACAATTTCATGCATATATTAACTGGGAGTGAAGAACAAACTGTGTCTAAATTCTACATTTTTCCTGCAGACTTTATTGCAACAAATGTATTTTTTCCTTAAATCTGAAAATACTTAAAGGCATTCAGTCTTTCCGGTTAAGATCTTTTTCTTCAGGGCATTTGTACACACATCTAACAGAACAAATGCGTTTATTTGGCCCATTTGGCCTGGAAATAAGTTTTCTGTTTTCATACACTGCAACACATTCAGATGAAGGCGCAGCCAGCAGTGTCGCTATCTGTATGAAATTGCTGTTTGTTTGTGCCAAAAACTAATATTCCCATGCTGAATCATCTGCAGTCACCTAAGAAATGAAATGTCAGAGCTTGTACATCATGGTGTATGTATCTTTTTCTTTTCTTTTTTTTTTTTCACCCTACATTGTACAACAGATTCGTTTCCATCAGGGACTCTTGTCACTTTATCCATTTCTCTGTGACTCAGGTTGGGAGTTGGGTTGAGCGTGTCGCCTCGACATATTAAGCAGCTCTCAGGCGAAGACACAGTCCACTTCACTCTGATAGGGAGGGATTCTGAGAAAGAAGTGGGACGAAAAAATACTGCTCTCCATTTCTTAATCTCTACTTATGAATGTAGGGAAGGAAGTAAAAGAGAGAAGTGGAAGGAGAAAGAGAGAGAGATGAGTTTATGCAGTCAAACTCAAAAGAGATTCGACTCTACAGCGAATCTGATAGGAAGGGAAGGGCAGATTAATAGTTTTCAATTTGCTTTCATTTGCCTGTGGACTAACACATGTGGCCTTCTCCGCCTCCAGCGTCACAGCACTCCATCGCTCTAGAAAGCTCATATTTGTAAATGTTTGCTGATTTATAGACAAGCGTGTGGAAACACGTCTTCTTATCTTGTCTTCTTTTTATGTTTTGGGCTTTTTTTACCCCGCAAAATGCAAATTCAGTTACGCTCAATGCAAAGTGGCCGCTCATGTGTAGTGGGTGAAACATACTCCAGTCAATATAATAATATAATTATTACAGTAATGCTGCTAAACTGGACTATCTGTGCACGTTTGTTTGCTCAACAGAATAAATCTAAGCACTGAATTACTTTCATCCCGTTGGCTGCAGGTCAAACTACAAACATATGTTACATTACATGTAAAACTATTACAAACCCAACAGATTTTTTGTTTTAAATGATATAACAGCAGATTTGTGCTGACATATGCTATAGGTGACCATGCGTTTTCTGCTACTCATGCTCTGCTTTAAACAAGAACCATTAATTAGTTTATTTAATTTAAAAGCTGTGCCTGGTGTATGTCTTAGCAGTAACCTCTCTCAGTGAGCTGTTCTGTAGATACTGTAGCTTATAGAGTAAAACAGTAGCCTGGACCTTAGTTACAACAATGTATCACAGAAACTTCATGTGCATAGAGACGCTTTTAGGCCTGTCATGATGACAGATTTTGCTGGTCGATTAATTGTCTAAAGATTTATTGGTGATAAGCGCATCGCCTCAATAAATATTGTTGAGGGGGGCAGGGGGGAGTTTCCAAAGGCATTCATAGTAGCGGCTCTGATCTAAATCAGGGGTTTTCCCTGACTGGGAGCTTAACGCTGAATGTGACAGGTAGCCAATCAGAGAGCAGCGGATTCTCCTCCTGCTTTCTGATGGGAAATTACCAAGGGGATTCCCAAACAGCTGAAACTTATTGAGATAATTAAAATTATCGTGATAAGATTTATTGTTTATCGTGACAGGCCTAGGCGCTTTCATAATGTATTACATTTTGTTTTAATTTATCTGTTAACATGCTGTGCCATTCGATCGGCTGTTATTTCTCACCCTAAAGCGGGATAGTTCACTAATGATTGATGGTGGCTTCGCTAATATTCGATAGATTTTCAATTTTCAGAACATTTTCTCAAAATCATTCAGGAAACTTCTCAGGTGATTCTACATTAAACACACTAACGATGAGATGACATTTAGAACTCAGCATCTTCTTCCTGTCTTGATGTTTGAGGCTCTGGACTCATCTGAATATTAAACAGATGGAACATTCTTTTGTAGCAACAGGCTTCTGTGTTATTTTAGTTATGTTTGTTTTTTTCAGTGTGAAAAGAAACTGAACCAACTGAAAACATCACAAGTTAACAAACCCATCAACTGATTTGATGAGAATGAAAATAAAACGTCCCTCACGGGAAACTTTACAGCAATACCTGTAGGCTTCCTGTTTCCTGTTGAAAGACTCACTCTCTCTCACTCTTTTGCAGCCTTAATGAATCTCAGACACATTTGCAGATGTGAGGTTTAGTTTCAAATCAGGTCTCTTTCCCTCTGCAGTCAGTAAATTTAAGGAATCCACCAATACTGAAAACAACCAACTTTGAGTCAGTTCTTTCTGTAAATAACATCATGCAAACAGATGACCACCATCGTTGGCATATGCTTCTGACTAGCTGGTCACGAATTAGGAGCAAATTGACCAAAAATGTTGTCTGATTTCTCTCTGTAGCTAATTTCCTGGCGCTGCCTTACTTTAAACGTTTCACATTTGCATGAGGTTCGCAAAACCACCATGACTGAATTGTGACTATCTCATGGAGCTATTTCTGTCCGTCGCATGGGCAAGCTTTTTCACATGTGATTTTAATTTCTTACTTAATGGAATCGCTGCTAATTGCGAAATTGTGTTTTTTTTACATTAGCAGAACATAGACAAAAGGTTGCTGCTCCTGCTGCAGCTGCTGCTCCTGCTGCAGGGCTGGACTGTATTGATCTTTAGACTGCAGACATTATAAACACCGAGGGAGAGATTAGAGCTGATTAAACAAGTGCTGTGAAGTACATTATGAAATCATTTCAATTGCATCTGTGTCTTACAACCTAAGCCCTAATGGTATCTGAGTGGTTAACCTCCGCAGAAGCTCAGCCGCAGACTGATTTAAAGATCAAAACGGCTCAGAGGGCCAACGTGACATTTCTGGATTGAAGCTGCGAACGCTACGGGCCAAACCTTTACTTTCTCTGGCAGTAACTTTGTTCTGTTCGCGGCGGCTCACCTCCGGTCCAGATCCCGTGTTCAGCAGTAAAGACCCAATTGTCCTGGAGGGTGAAAATGGATCTGGAGAGCAAACGAAGTAGATTGTAGCTGCACCTTGAGGTGTGTTAAAGTGGTGACAGTCGCAGTGCGCTTTCTTTATATCAAAGCGATGGAGGCTGCCTGACCCAAAACACCCATTAAGGCTGCGTACTTTCCAAGAGGGGGTCTTTCAGGACGGCACTGGGGCAGCATCATGAAGTCAGAAGTTAATGTTGTTGCTAAGGAGCAAAATCAGCCCCAACTCTGATTTTCTGTTATTGTTGGGTTTCATTTATTAATTTTTTTGGCAATGCCAAATTTTTTTTTTTTTTTCTCTGAATTGAGTTAGTGAGCATCATTCAGGTGAAGAGCCTCCAATTCTTACATTTCTTCCTCAGTTTATTTATTGATTCCCTCTGAAATCATGATTATTGATAGACTTTTTTTTTTTTACAAGGTTTTTCTTAAAAAGTGGATTGTCATTGCAGTCAAAGCTCTTCATCAGGACAAAACCTTTTTTGCATCCAGCTTGTTTAATCTCTGTCCTCTTCCCTTTGAAGTGTTCATGAATAGATTGGTGTAATGCTGACGGGGACGAGACGCCCACCAGGAAACCCCGTCGCTGACGCGTGTTGTTGGCGGAGCTGTAAGCGCGAGAAGAAGAATAAGTGTGAATTAGATTATAGCCTCACTTTTTTTTTCTTTTCTTTTTTTTGTCATCGTTTTACATCATGAGGATTAATGCAATCTCGGCATGTAAATGCTCAGTAGGTTGTGTTTTGTTTTTTATCTGGAATGTTTGTTAAAATGTCATATTTTATTATTATTTAAACACATCTCAGCAAAAAGAAAAAGAAAAGATAAATGAAACCAGAGCGTGCTTACTGAATTCCCTTGGCTTCAAGATAACAAGGTTCATCAGTGTTTACTGTAAGTCAGTCCTTTGAAGAACCCGCTGAATGAAGAGAGGTGACAATGAGATAAGGAGTAAACAAGAACGCAGCGTGTAAATGATCTGCTTATTATACACAAGAGTAATTTGTACATTAAACTTATTTGCATACTGAATTTTTTTTTTAAATGAACCTAAAAAGTTGAGTTTTTGTTTTGCCCAGACCTGAGCAGATAGAGCTGTGTGTCAGGATCCCGGGTTGTTTTGGTTTTTCGGCATTTGTGTCTTACTTTTTTCTTCGACTGTGATCCACCTTAGATGGTGTTTTACTTTTGATCAGTGTTTTTATTAGTAGTTTATTTATTTACTCAAGATTTATGTTCTGTTGGTTCATCTGTACCATCTCTATTGCCATCTCTCTCTCCCTCACCATATCCAAAAGTCATCACAACTTAACCAGCTAGATAGAAAAAAAAAAGAAAAATCCACTGCGATAAGAACTTGAGAAGTAGTAATACATTTAATAGGTAATATTTTTGTTTAAGTTTGTGTTGCTAAAAACTTACCAGTAGGTGTTAAGGAAGTTTGAAGTAGGTTTTCTTCTGATTTTACCAAAATGTCTCTTCTGGTTGAAGGTAATATTAACCCAGCTACAGTCCTTCACTTGAATCAGACAGTTTGCGGACAGAAATGGAAAGTAACTTGGAATAAAAAATCTTTCAGAGGTATTAATAATTTTGGGCTGGGATGAAAACACACCATGGTATACATTATTTATTTAAATTACTGTGTGACAATATGAAGCCACAGTATATTAAAAACGTGTTTGGCGCCATCTAGTCAAAATGAAAGCTGGAGCTGAGACAACAAATTGTCAAAAATATTTTATATGACTATAACTAGACAAAGTGAATTAACCATTTATAAAATTCATAAGGCTTCCCACAAAGACTGGATTTAATTATGTCAATATTTGCTTCATTTGACATGACTAGTGTATAAATTTTCAATATTCTGGCGGGGGAAAAAAAAAAGCTAAAGTTACTATCTTGGAGCAGTCATCTCATGCAGAGATATTGACACCGGAGATTTATTTTCGAACTCTTACTTGCATGTTGATCCACTTTGCATTAACTTTCTCTGCTCCACACAGCCTTGTGCAGCTGGAGTCGCACGTTGCTGCTTTGCCTTCCCGCTGCTTGCTGCCAATACGCATTACTGTCATCATGGCATCGCCCACCAGGCCTGCAGGTGCTGCAATAACACACTGCATCCTGTGGAGAGATGGCTAAGGGGAGTGTGTGCGTGTTTCCATGTGTGTATGCCTGAGGTGGTGAGAGGTCAACCTGAATATGCCCAACCAGTCAAAAGATTTCGGTTCGCAGTAACTGGAACTGAATGAAATGAATTGTAATTTTTAAATAGTGAAGTATAAGCATGAATCCTTATAAGATTCCTTATAGCTTTATAGCTTTTATTCCTTACAGCATACTTTTAACAAACGCTTTGCACATTTAGGTTATAGAAGTAGGAGTACAAGGAGCTGAGGCAAACGAAGAGTGGAGCCAAAAAAACAGAATTCAGGTGTTGTAACAAATTCCGCTTTGTTTATTATAATGAGAGATGATTCAAGCTTCTGTCTTCCTCTGCACCTCAGCTGGCACACTTTTCTGAGCTGTTCTTTGCAGATAAAAAGGAACTGAATTGTATGTGGTGTGTACATGTGAAAAAGTGCACATGGTTTAATCTACTGGAAGAGTTTAAAGGGGCAGGATTATGTATTTTCTAGGCACATAGTGCCATTTTATTGCACAATCAACCAACCATGTTACCATCGGTTGTTATAAAACTGCTATATGACTCATATATGATTGAAAAGAAGTTGACTTCATCATTTAAAGCATTGAAATTGGGCTCCTTAAGAAGCTCTTTCTGAAACTCCGCCTTCAGGAAGTCATCACAGCATCACTCCTCTATTAAACCTTTAATATTGTTTTTACCAGCGTTGCACTGATAAGTAGCTCCTATATTGAGCTCTGCAGATGCTCACTTCCACCAGGTGTTTGCTAATTGATGCTGGCTAGTCTAAAGGAGCAGAGTGGGAGGTTCTGCTCTGTAAGGGTGAAAACTGCAGCTCAGAGGAGGAGCTGGGTCTCGAAGGCGGGTCTAGGTGAAACCAGGCATTTAACACAGCTGAATGGTTGCCATGGGAGTTTAAACGATTTCTCAAAAATGCATGAGAGAATCAAAGCAACCCTCCAGATATGCTTTTGAATAACATTGTAACATGATGTTAACCTCAAAAACAGTTGATCTTTATATAATGCTGTTAAGACCAACTGTTAGCTTTTTCAATGAGGACACGTGTCATACTCTGTTCATATATGAACATTTTTAGATGATATATTTATAAACCACCAGATAAATGAAGACATTTCTCGAAATTTGGTAAATGGCAGTCATTAGTCTGTCATTAACACTCGCCTCCAGTGATTGCTGCCTGCACCGCGCTATCTTGGGAGCTGCTGAGCGGCGTGTGTTGACGTGTCATTCGCACGTATGCGTGTGTGTGTGTGTATGTGTGTGTGAGAAAGTGTACGACGGTGTTTTTCTGACACAAGCAACTCAATTTAGGAAACCTCTTGTTGCCACTGAAAGTGATCCTCGTCCCTAAGGATACAACACGTTGTTCCCCTCATCAAGATAATGAATATTAATGTCACCTTTTTCAGGTCACACTACAGTGACGGCAAACAACAGGAAACATATTTAATACCTATTGTGACAAACGAGGGTTTGTTCTTCCCTGTTTATCTTTTTATTTTTTCTACAATTTATGTACTGTTATAAATAAGTTAATTAAGTAAAAATGAAACATTTTTACACTAACCTCTACTTTAAAATATTACTTTTAAGATTTTGCTGACGGTCTACTGGGTCTATTTCTTTTAAATGTTGATGAGTGAATGCAGTTGAAGCATTTAAGAAACTGATTCCAAATTACAAAATTAGGTAAATATTTTGTGGCTACAATCCAATTTAATACTAATTAAATCCAAAATAGTAATTTATGTTTTTTTTATTGCTCTGATTATTAAGAAATACTCCTGACATATTTCTTCTACTAGTATTTTATTAAATTAAATCTGATCAATAGAGCTTTGAAAAAGTTACCTTAATATAAGATAACATGCTTTATTATCCACTAGATCCACATAAAATTAACCATTCTTGGCATTATTTTAAAAATCCTACCATTGCACGGATATATACACACATACTCATCTATAAAATCATATACATATCAAACACATATCCATAACATTTATGCGTACACACAAAATGAAAAGCAGTTCTCAATGAGGAAGCAAGGGATTATTCCAGAATGTTAATCTATAAAGGAAAAAAAAGCTACAGATGAAGAAATCGAATAAATAAAATCAGAGCGTTTCCTAACAGTGGAATCCAGCAGAGACTTATTCCCACTTTTGTGTTGTGCTGACAAGATGAAAATGTCCTCATGTGTGAAAATAATCAGAATTTAGATGCGGCGCCAACTCGACAGTTTTCCTTATCGTGCGCCGAGGCTTCCTATCTCTGCTGGAGTGAATTTGTCCGATCATCGCATTGTGAGGTGGTGATCACTCTGTCCACTTCGATATTGATGTCAGTTATGAAATAATTTCAATGAAGAAAGACAGAAATCCTGCGTCACAATATAGATGGGTTAAAAATCAATAGACTTATTCTTTTTTTATTTTTGTCGCCTGTCTATAAAAAGCGAACAGTGAGAGAGAGACTGAAAAGCATAGACGAATAAAACAGATTGTAAAGCAGGAAACAAAACCGATATAATACCAGATGGTGTGAACTGGAAGATTTGCTGAGTTTGCTTGTCTTTTAATAAAAGCAGTCTGCTGCTTGCGATTGTCTCTCACCGCAACTGAGACACAGAGGTACAGCTGTTGGTAAACCAGCAGAATCCATTTCTACTCAATGTGTCCCACCAATCCCACTGTGTATTGACTCTCCTCACCCGAAAGAATGTGAGTAATTGCCGAATTAAGTAAACGTTTTAGTGCATAAGCTATTAGTTTTAGTGTCTGTTTTGAGACATGTTGCACATTTCTTTGAAGGCAGGAATGAATATGTTAAGGGACCTTATTAGGGGTGCACCAATTAGCCGATCGCTAATTACCGATTTTTGAGAAGCCTGCCGATTTTGGTTGATTCCAATTTTTATTTTGTCTGAAATGTTGCTAAATGTAGCAAGAAAGTTGCTGAGTTGCTAACATTGGGATGACTATTGTTGAATTCAAAGGTGCAGACGTGATCCTGTGGACTGGTCAGGCAGATTCCCTCACAGCAGAGCAGAAGAGGACAGTAGTTGATCACTGATCTCCCAAAATTAAGAAAATTGGGGCCAATTTATTGGTGCACATTGAGAAAATATTTGCAATACTGAAGTTAAAAAAAAAAATCAAAATTAGAATATTTTCCAAAATCTTTTAGCCCTAAATTAGAGTCTGACAACTGAGTTTGAAAAAATGGGAAAGGAAACATAGTGATCTGGAAACTAGGAATAACTAAATTTAAAACTAAAAGGACAAAACAAAACCACAAGTGTCATTAATTTCATAGAATATTACTTACGACAAAAAATGTTGACAATACCTGCAGTGTCCATTACAAATGCGCACAAAACTTTGTCAATATCTCACTAATGTAAAAAACAAACAAAAATCCTGCATAATTTCACAATTGCCAATTTATCAGTGAGCCTCTAAACTTCCTTACTAAAAAAAAAAAACAAAAAAAAAACGCAATTTTCCGAAAACTGCTCAGTTTAAACATCATTATTATCCTAAAAAAAAATAACATATATTTCTAGATGGTCATGTATAATTTCATTTAATTCCTTTAGGCTTTTATTACAAGTTGAACTGATTGTATCAAACTATTTGGACAATTGAATGAGTCAAATACTGAGCTTTGTGTAATATCACTAATACTTTGGTTTCTTGGTGGATAAGTGGTTGTCACCAGAGACCAGAAAAAGTTTGGTTTCATTTTTCTTTAGTTAAAATCTTACTAAAATAAAATGATCACAATTCAGGACATAATAGAGATTTATTCACTGAAACTTACACTAATAGTACACAAACACACACACACACACACACACTCACACGCATACATGGAAGCACAGTTGAGTTAAAGCTGACATGTCTGCCTTGGGATGTAATTGTCTCATACTGTTTAATCCTGGATTTCCCATTTTTAACATCCTGCTCACCATTTGGTGCACAAAACCTGTAAATCTTTGCCATTAATGCAAACCTTCCTAATTATTGGTGTCTGGTACCTTATTATTCTTTTTCCGTGGACTTTTGGAAATCTTTCCCGGGGGAAAAATTGAGACGATAGGCTCCAATTTTTTATTTGTTTATTTATTTTTCAGATAATCATCAAGGTCACAGCAAGTCTCCTCTCTGGTGCTAAAGGAAGACATGCAAGACTAATGCTAACACAACAAAGGATTCTTTAATATTTTGAGGAGCGCTGGTTGCCACAGCAACAGGGCAGAGATTGTCTTGATGAATTTTACTGTATGGCAGCTGTGCACCGGCCACCTGGGAAAGAAACGGAGGGGAAGCCTGATTTAGACAGAAGTCTCATTGATTTGGTGAGGTGGAGAGAGACGGCATGTTCCTAACGTTTCTAATGACTAACACTCAGGATTTAGTTTCTGATCAGAAAGATGTAATTTTCAAAGACCCTTACAGACCCACATATTCCATTTTGCAACCACTGATTTAATTGGTAACTGGTCAAGCTTTGCATCTGTTGCTTACATTTAGACAGCTTGGATATTAAGTAATATTTTGTGGTTAATAATGGCAACCATGGAGAAAAGAGTTAAACGCAAAAGTACAATTTTGTGAGGCAGAAATCGATGTGTTGGTGAGTGAGGTGGAAGTTCTGGAAAAACATACAACTTTTGGTGGACATAACAGTAGTGTGTGTGTCTATGTGTGTGTGTGTGCGTGTGTGTGGTAAATAAAAAGAACACACTGCCACTGGCATTGTAGGATAACGATGGGACACTCTGGAGTTGAGATAGTTGGTAAAGTGCGCCTCCTCTGCACTCCTGGAACCTTGATTCACATTGAATTCAGATATTTCACACCTAAATTACTTATTTCACCTGATTTCTGAAGCCTCTGAAAATTTGGGGAAAAGTTTAAGTTACCACTCCAGTATGAAATTATTTTTAACAACTGAAAAAGTTGCTGAATAACTTTTGAAAAAATGCATTCTGTGTTTGCATCTGTTTTCTTTTTCCTAATTTCCCAAGCACAGAAATGCTGTACTTTAATATAGCTGATTTTACATACATTTTCTGATGCTATCAGAGCCAAAACACACTGGTTGAGTTTGAATATCAACCACTTAAAACAACTCGACAAACTTAATACTCTAATTTGTGCACAATGGCCAAAAAGTAAAAGTTAGATGTAGGTGAAGGAAGCAAAGTGAGTACATATGTCGGACTTCCTGCGTTGTGCGTTTTCACACAGGAATGCATTCAAACCGATGGCAATAATTTTTCTAAAAAAGTTTAACTTAATAAAGTTTATCAGACTGAACTTCTTCGATACTTTTCCAGCTATTCTGACCACTCAAAGCGTTTAACACTGGAGTCACATTCACTCATTTATACATCTATTCACCAATATGTAGATCAGTGGGCAACTAGGGGTTAAGAGCCTTGCCCACATGCTCAAAGACCTGCGACAGGAATCAAACCTCCAACCTTCCAATTGCACAGCCCCTACTGTTATCTGCTAGGCTCTTACTCACCCCAAGTGAGGCATTATTTACTTTGAGATATTTGCACTAAGCGTGTCTCACTGTTGCATTATTAAACAACGTTCCATTCAGAATTGAACGGCTGCTGTAAATTGACATTTGGGACAAATTTCTATTCCATATGCAGAAACGTGATGCTGAAATGTTCATGTGGGAAATGAAGCAGCGTTTGTGTGAATCCCGGTTGGCAGGTTGCCAAAGAAACGTGAGGCACTTTGCCTCCTGGACGTCTGTTTGGAAACAATTAAAAATTGTAGAAGCGAAAGAGAAAGAAGGAGAGGTAATGGGGTGAGGGTTAGAAAACGTAACGCCATGCAGTGAGGTGTTAAGACTGTATCCTGCGCCTGCTGTCACATGCCTTCAGTTTCCCATATCTTCGCGGTTCTGTCACGCTGAGGCTTCCGGCTCATGTGCATCGTTTTGGTAACTGTCCACCATTTACCGATGAATTATGGAGCTTTTCAGTCTTTTTTTTTTGACAGGTCTGTGATATACTCACTGAATATTTTTCCAAGAGTTTTGAATCATACTTCTTTATTGGCAGTTATTCCCGATTAAATAATAATGTACACGATGGTCTCAAAAACTTTATTCAGACTAAAAATGGGTGGACAGAGTGTGATTGTCAAGTAATGTGGCTTATTTTACTGAGGTCGTTGTCACTTTGCTGGCTTTTATTTCTTGCTCGCTTTTCATATCTGTAAACAAACCATCTTTACCCGCACATTTAAATATTTGTCATGACCTACTGCAGGAATGTCCAAAATTGTGCGCAGCCTCTGTCCACAGTTCAACAGTAGCAGAGATTTATTTCACCAGACTGTAGAACAAGATTTGCTTAAAACAAACTGAAGTGAATTTTTCACCGATAAAACAAATGATTCAAACATATTAAAAATAAGCAAAGAAAAAAGAAGAGAAAGGAAAAAAGAACCCCTGTCACATTTTTGTAGCCTAGAATACATCCAGAATGATCTAAAATTAGTACGTCTACATTTTCCCACCCTTTGAACCTTGCTGTTTATAGCCCGGTGCGGCATGTATTTTTCTTCAACCACCAGGGGGCTCTTCAGCAAGAAGTGAATCATTGGAAGTCAGAATTTGAAATCAAAGAAGAAAGTGCTAATTTTCATTTAGAACAAGCACATGCTAGCAACAGGCACAACAGAAAATGTCTTCAAACTCACATGATGCAGCTTTTAAGTTGAGGTCTAGAACAGGAGGGAAATAGAGCCGCTGCCCGTAACTCGGCGTGAACGAATCCATGGTTTGGCTTTGGAGACAGAGGGCTGCGTCCTTAATAGGAGATTTATTAATGAAAACCAAGAGCGGCTGAAATACCAGCAGCTTATTGCCCGGAGCGGCTTATATATGTAAGTTTCCAGGTTTTTTTTTTTTACATTTATTTATTTATTTAGTTGGGGGTTTTTTTAAACTTTGTAGGTGCGGCTTATAGTAAGGTGCACTTTATAGTCCGGAAAACACAGTACACAAAACCATTTTCAATGGATGTCCAGAAATAAGTGGCAGCAGAATATAAAACAACATGTGCTGGAAAAAGTGGCACAATCATTTGCAAACACTTCTTTAAAAAGTGTTTGCAAACTACAAACACTTTGCAAACATATGTATTTTGAAATATAGATATTTAATATGTTTAAAACATAAAGTGAGCTTGAGCTATGTGAAACTATTTTGGAGGTAATCTTCCTATATCCCTGCCGTAGTAGAGCTCTGTGCTTTGAAATCCACTATTGGAGAGTTGATGTGATTGTTACAGAGAAATAAAAAAAATAAATAAATAGATGGAGCCTTCTCCAAGGTACCCACACTAATTGACTCATTTTTCAGAAGAACCAGGAGACGGACTGACACTGTGTTAATGGTGGTGTTTGCATCACTAGCTTTTCCCCAGGAGCGTCCTGGAAGTCTTTGCTACTTTAGCAACACTTGGACTCTGTCTGTGTTGACTTCACTTGCGGTTGGATAATAGCCTCCAGATAATCCTCATAGCCTTAAGGCTGTCATACTTACTTAGAGTGGAGAAATAAGAAAAAGCTGACCCAAAGTATTTTATTTTCTTCAGCCTTGCTTCCCATTAAAATATATATTTTTCTTGGAAAGGCTTTGCTGTTTAGAAGAAGTCCTCCATCCTTGAAAGTAGCAAAAAAAGGTTTGTTTTTGTGTGAATGTTATCAAATGTCGATTACAAAGATGATGGTCAGCATTTAATTGTAAGCAAGTTGTTCCTTCATTTTCAGCATATTTTGTTTTGAACATTCAACGTCATAACCCAGAATTACATTAGAGCTTTATGGAAAAAAAGTTACTAAAACTAAAACGAATAAACCAGCAGCGACAAAGCAAAACCATTTTCACTGAAACTTAAATGTGTGAAAGATAATTACAAACATTATCCGTCATAGTAAACAGAATATACCCGAGTATAATGTAGGTCAATAAAACTTTAATGGCATTTCATTCAAGGTAATGGCATTCTTTAAAAGTTTACTACAAAGTTTAATGGGTTAGTGGACACACAAACAATAAGTGTGAGTTAGTTAACAGACTCTTATTGTTTAGTTAGCATAGTCAGTTTGATACACTGTATGTGTGTCAAACTGATTTAGAGAGATAGATGTTTAATTAAGTTTTTTACAACACTGAGAAATTCAAGTAGAATAAGTAAATAAGTGAAACTTTAAAAAAAATTGTGTTGAAATAAATCAAAATGTTTTATGGTGTAGATTACATGAATGCAAGCCAAGTGCCATTTTAGTAAAATTAAAACATCTGTGTGCTGTTTGTAGACTAAATCTAGAACATAATCAATATGTCCATTCTATGAATTTTACACTTTTCGGGTCCTAAATTTTGGTAGTTTCCAACTAGATTTAGTTTCTTGAAGATTGTTCACATCTTACATGAGAGGAATAAAGATTAAGAGGCTATGAAAAAAATTGATCGATGAATAGATTTCCAGACATCTCCCCCTACTCTCCACTTAACATTTGATGACTAAATTTAAGGATCCAAAGTTACATTTATTAATTTGTTTCCCTTAAACGCTCACATCTCCTTAAACATGTGAAACATAAACATGTTTTTCTGTAGATCTAAATATTTTTGAAAGACAATGATGTCTATCAGCTGACACTCACTCATCCAACCTCAGACTGAATGTCGTGTGTGTGTGTGTGTGTGTGTGTGTGTGTGTGTGTGTGTGTGTGTGTGTGTGTGTGGGTGTGTGTGTGTGTGTGTG
>CAEGAF010079975.1:0-24107 GCA_903067075.1 Micropoecilia bifurca | reverse complement strand
ACCAAAACGGATCCCCTCAACACCTCGGCTGCGCCTAGAAATTCTGTCCATGAAAGTAATGAACAGAATCGGTGACAATAGACAGCCTTGGCTGAGTCCAACTCTCACTGGAAACAAGACCGACTTACCTCTGGCGATGCGGACCAGACTCTGACACCGGTCATACAGGGACCTGACAGCCGTATCAAAGGGCCCGGTAAACCGTACTCTCGGAAAAAACCCCACAATATGGTCATATGGTCTCTTTAACTTTCCTAAAGCATTTTGCTGTGAATGAACTCAGTCGAGTGGTTGTCCTTGTATCTTCCTTTTTAGCGAGAAGAGGGCTTGCCCTCCAATTTCTCCCAAGTATGGCTTCTTTGGAAGGATTACCAGCACTTTTGTCGAACCTTTCTCAAAAAACCCCATACATATTCATAATTTTTCAACTGTTTCCAAAAATCCAGAGACTTTACACACCAACTAACTTCAGTAGATTCTGAGATGATTGTCTATGATTTATTATTAATTCTCTGGGCATAATGTGCTTTGACCTTGATGTGAATCTGCTGGGGTGTCCATTCCTGATAGAATTAGCATCTGTTTTTTTCTCATTGAGGAATGATGGATTACAAACACGTTGAGAATGGCATTGAGACGCTTCCCAGATTGATGGGCAGAAACAATTGCTGAGCAAGGCCAACCTATCAACCCTCCACCACCGTGTTTGACAGTTGATGTGACTTATTTATGCTAATAGCCCTGCATCAGGTCCAAGTCTTTTAACTTCGGCTTCATCTTTCCCATCGACATTTTCCAAGCACTCTCTTGGTGCCAACTTTACAAATCATCATTGTCATCATCTTCTTTTCAAATGAAAGATTCAGAATACCCACTTTGTGCAGTCCTGTTGCATTTCCTTCAACATTGTCTCTAATATTCCAAACTCTTCTCTTAATGGTCTCACTTCTTATCTCTGCATTTCTGCTTGATTCCTATCAGATCAGCTGCACAGTGAAGCTGTGTTCTGTCGTCTCTGAGGTCTAACTTTTTATCTGCAGTTCAAATCTAAAGATCAATTGGATCAACTTGTTTTATCTCATGCTACTCCACTGTAGTGTCTGAGTCTGTGTGTGATATAGAGACACTGTGTCAGCGAGGGGGTATCTGTGCTGCTCCTGCAAGTGGAGTATGCAAAGATTAATGTGCTCATTGCTTTACCTCATAAATATTTAAAATTCTTTATTTTTTCCAACCAGGAAGGGTTTCTGTGGTTTATTTTGCTATCACAGAGCAGATTAACACCCTAAAATGTATTTCAAGTTAACTACCTCAAACATCCTGGATTTTCAAAGCAGCTGTGTGAGTGTTGTGCTCCCTCTTGCTGGGCAGCCTCATGAATATATATCATATATAAAACTATCTCAGGTGTGAAAGTCAGAGCATCTGTAAAAGCTCTGGTATTGTTACCCATCCTTTCATTAATTCTCAAAAAAACAGCATGGCTATCAGGAAGGAAATAAAAGGCAGCAGCTCAGAAGTGCCTGTGTTTACGTTTGGAGGATTTCAGTGTTTCTAAACCTCAATGTGTCCCCAGCAGAGCAGCAGTCAGGCCACATCGTCACAGCGTGACACTACAACCCACAGCAGGGTATCTGCCAACGGTTTTGCAAACACACACCAAAAATATATTTTTTGCAAAACACAGGCTGACATCTTGCAAAACCAAAGTGGCTAAGTGTTTTTGGAAGATCAGAGTTTTGATACTTAACCCTATTAATCAGAAAACTTCAGTTTCATCAAGTCATTTGATTTGACTTTGGGAGTTTCATCGTCACACACGAAAAGTTCATACATAGAGATGATGAAACTGGATGAAAATTCATTTAATTAATTGAGTTGGCAATAGTTTAGTAAACAAATTTAGTAATTTATGGTATTTTTTTAAGATGTTATCTTTTATTTTTTAATATGTGGGTTAATATTTGGCAATGTTTGCTTATGAAATACCGTCTTTAAAAGTACATATTTTAAGTTGTAAACACACAGAAATGGACAAAAACCTCCTCAAGGAGATAAACCAGTCAACAGTTTAATAATAAAACTCTATACTAAAAAAACAATTAATATAACTACGCGGATGAGGCACAGCTCTACATCACAATGTCACCAGGTGACTCTGAACCCATCCAATCACTGAATAGATGCTTAGAACAGATCAAAGTCTGGATGTGCCAAAACTTTCTCTAGCTGAACAGAAACAAAACTGAAGTCATTATATTTGGACCTAAAGAGGAGAGAACTAGAATCAATGCTCAGCTTCAGTTATTACAACTAGAAACCAGCGATCAGCGCGAAACCTGAGAGTAGTGATGACATCTGACCTGAACCTTTAGAGCCACATTAACCTTCAGAGCCACAAAGTCGGGCTTCTATCACCTGAAGAACATCTCTAGGATTAGAGGACTTCTGTCTCAGCACGATCTAGAGAAGCTCATCCATGTGTTTATCTTTAGTCGCATTGATTCCTGCAGCAGTGTCTTCACAGGTCTGACTAATAAATCAATCAATCAGCTGCAGCTTATCCAGAAGCTGCTGCTAATGTTCTGACTAAAACCAGGAAGATGGAGACATAACACCAATTTTAAAGTCTCTACATTGGCTCCCTGTAGCTAAAAGAATAGACTTTAAAATACTGTTGTTAGTTTATAAATCACTGAACGGTTTAGCACCACAGTATCTTAAAGATCTGCTAGTGCCGTACCAACCATCTGGACCCCTCAGATCTTCTGGTTCTGGTTCTGCTCTGCATCCCCAGAACCAGAACCAAACGAGGAGAAGCAGCTTTCAGTTTCTATGCACCACAAATTTGGAACAAACTTCCAGAAAACTGTAAAACAGCTGAAACACTGAGTTTCTTTAAATCTAAACTAAAACCCTGCATATTTAGAGTTGCTTATGGCTAAATTAGGATTAGAATGCCGGTTTTGATGTTTTTGATGTCTTCGATATTTTTAATCGTTTTTATCTTTACTTGTTATCTATTTATTAATGTCACATATTGTTTTTTTTCTTTAATTATGTAAAGCACCTTGAACAGCCTTGCTGCTGAAATGTGCTATGCAAATAAAATTTGATTGATTGATTGATTGATATATTTGCCTTATTTTTAGGAGTTGCAATAAGAACAACTTTTTTAAAGCTCAAAAATAAAAAAATCAAATAAAATCTAGTTCAGTGTGACGTAAATGAATATAAAATGAATATTTCTGGATGGAGTGATGATGTGATGCTTTCTGACAGTCATCTCATTTCCACACAGGAAGCTGCTGGTTCCTCCTTCCTTTAATACTCATCTGCATGCTGACATGGTCCTAAACGCCCTTATTTGGACCCAAGGTTAGCTCTCTGACATTTCCAGCTGATTAAGAATTTGGCTGGGCCGTGACCTTTGCGTAGCGTGAATGAGGCTGTCATTGCATTAGTGCCTCCATTATCATGCAGTCACATCTAATCTCACCTGGAGCTGCATGCTGCCCTGTTGGATCGGACCCCTCAGTGCATGTGTGGATCATTTGAATACAGCAGAGAAGGAGACGGCACTGAGGGCGAGGCGTTCAGGTGAGGCCGAATCAAATCAATGTCATTAGAGGAAATGGATTCATTATTTCTGGCTGAATTACGCCCCAATTGTGCTTCTGTTTAATAAGCTAAATGATATGAGGGGGAAATAGGTGCTGATCCTGTAACATTTACCTCCTGCAGCCGGAGGAAGGGCTCAATTTCTGCAGTTAGGCTGGAAGATGTGACTGACACTGAAAGGAAGAAGGTCACTGAATGAAAAGACTGAAGTGAAAGATAATGCAAAGCAACATCTGCAGTCTGTTGCTGTCTGGTTTTTGAATGCTTTACATTTAATGTTCAAAAGGGAATTTTGCCTTTTAAAGCTGCTGTGGTTTACATCCCACATAATCCAACTATTATTATTATTATAGATTTTGCTGTAGAATTTTAAAAAGTCAGTGACAAAAGGCAAGCTTAAAAAGAAGACCAACTCCCTTCCAGACTCTAAAGCTGTCTGCTAGTTTTCTCATATTACTTATTCTCTAACCAATTGATCACAGGAAGTTGCAGGAAAAAATCTGATTTTCTCATTTTGACAATTATGAACTTTAATGGATTTAATTTAATGAAATTCTTAGATCTCCAGACATATGTGCAGCTTTTTATCAAAAGAACTTGAGCAGTAATTAATTGCTCCTTTTAAGATCAGTTGTTTTTCTGAAAATGTCTGGCATGAATCCTTATTTAGCCCAAATGAGTCAATATTCTGTGAATCCACTTTACCTTTCTTTGTACTTATATTTGCCTGTATCAGTGGGGCTGAATCTGTTTTTTAAAACCTCAAGCTCAGTCAGATTTATCAGAGTGTCTGAACATGGGGTTTTTCTACAAATCTTAATCAAATTTAAATCTGTGAACTGAAATGAACCTCTCTAAACCTCTACACCCTCTTTAGTCAACACCATTTCTTTGCAGGTTTGCAGCTCTGCAATGCTGTTTTTATTTTTGGGTGATAGATAGATGGAACCGAGCGCAGCGAGACGTTCAATACTTTTTCTGGTTGTCTTATGACCTAAAACTGCTTTAAACTTCATCACTACTTTATCCCTGTGCTGTCTGGCGTGTTACCCGGCCAACTTCTATCCAGGCTTTGCAAGACAAACATAATCTTTGTAAAGAAAAGTTCAAATAACTGCATGGAAACATAGCAACTGTGAGATGATATGACAGCCCTGCGTCTATCTTTCATTGGCTACAGGCAGGATATAGAGTGTTTGCATTGCCTGAGATCACCTACAAAGACATTTCACTACACTACAGTCTGGTCTCTTCCACCTTAAGAACCAGTGTACTGTACTGTCTGCAGAAATGTCTGCACACATCAGATGGCTGCCTTGGAGAAAGTCGAGGAGCTTCGTCATCCCCCGCTAGAATTCTCCCTTCGGATCGAAGGCAGTTTTCTTTTAAAAGATATTTTAAAATTTCTTGGACTATTTGACAACCAGAAAGCACTATAATGAAGTTGACACAAAGATGGTATAAATAGGTGCTATGTAATTCTGCGTCGCTTTGTTCCTGGAGTTAAAATGAAAGGATACGACGTGGGACTTCTCACCCGTCCTCCAGATCTTTTGACTTGTTTTAATGACCCATTTCCTGGCTTTTATCTCAGTTTTTAGTGTCACCTTTCTGAAGAATCTCTCTTGCATCATTACCTCAAAATCATCTATGTTGTCAACAAACTTTCATCTGTCAACGAACAACATGGGATGTTGTTTCCAGGGACCTTTCAGACCTGCCAAACATCGATTCTTACATCAGTTATTGAGATTCCTCCAGCAGCTCCAAGGACCAGATCTGTCCTGATGATCAGAGAGATGACTGAGATTCATGTCAGTCTGCGGCTAAGGAAGCGAAACATGCAAATACATTCTGGATAATGATGCTGGGCTCCTGAAGGCGAATCAGGAAAATAATGTACA
The DNA here is from genome assembly GCA_903067075.1 of Micropoecilia bifurca. Taxonomy (NCBI): domain Eukaryota; kingdom Metazoa; phylum Chordata; class Actinopteri; order Cyprinodontiformes; family Poeciliidae; genus Micropoecilia; species Micropoecilia bifurca. The sequence continues at coordinate 18,582 of CAEGAF010079975.1, read as the reverse complement.
CTCATTGTCTAACTGAACTGTCTCCCACTGGGCCAATCAGAGCAATCTGCAGAATGCTGGAGCGGAGTGATGCTGTACATTGTTTCCTCGAGTTTCATCCGTGTTTAATTAGCCGGTGGAGCCGTTATGGCATGCAGGAGGCTGAAATGATATGCGTAAAATGAGAGACAGCGGAAACACAAACACCCGGCTCAAACCGCAGCCCTGGTATTGATCATGTTCAGTGTTGACATTTCAGTTGGAAGATTCGATGATTCCTCGTCACTTTTTCCTGAAAACACACGCAGATGAATCTGCCTGCCGCAGAGAAAGAGCGCCGCTTCCTCTGCGAGCTCACTTTCATCTGCGCACCTTATTTTACTGAAAGTCGGAGGCGGCTGGCTCACAGAGGAGGAGGAGGATGCGGAGCAGAGAGAAAACCAAGAGGAAGCAGAGGAAGCAAAGCAAAAGCAAATCTCAGCAGTCAAAAAAATAAATAAATAATAAAAAATGAATAAAATACAAATCCTGAACTCTCAGCAGCCATCTGGCAAGCTGTGTCACTCCACTGCCCCAAACCTGAACCCTGCATGTCAGGGTACATTTTTTAAAATGTGGCATGAAATTTCATTTCAGCATGATTCATTTGTATTTGGAGAATATTTTAAGGATATACGCACATAGAAAAAATATATTTCTGTTGTGAAATTATACTGTATATTTGGTCCGCACGAGGAGACTGGTCTGCTTAGGTTTACTGCAATTCGTCAAGCTTTTGGAGCAGCTAAGGTTTAGTACGTGAAGATCCAGATATACTTTATAGAGTTTTGCATCATTACATCCAACGTGATCCAATACGGTTTCTTTTGGTTGTTTGTTTATTTCTGGTTTAGCTGGAATATTTCCCACCAAAACAGCAGCCAAAAAAATCAGTACTGCTCCAAAAACTGGCTGATTTTTCCAAATTTTTTCTACATAAGAAGAAAAATTAAGGAATAAAGTAAAACAATTTATATCTGGTGCATGATTGCCACCATGTTTATGATTTTATAAGGATATACTCTAGATATACCACCTAAAAGTAGAAGTTTGGATCATTTTTACCTCAACAAACCCAATGCCCTGATCCCTACAGAAAAACCCTGATCAGTCCATTCATGTCCTGCTCCATCTTTTCATCACTCAAGAACAAAATGTAGGGCAGGAAGAATTTCCCCAGTTTTTAGGAGGGAATCATGGGGTCAGAGTTTAGAGATGGATTACTCATAATTATGAAATAGATTGTTTTTTAGGACCTTAATTTGGTGTGAATTAATATACAAAACAAAAGTAAAAACATTCTTGGTCAAACGTCCAAAGGAAAGCGGTCATTTAATTAGCACTCTGCTGTCCCTGTTGCCAACAAATGCTCTGCAGACGAAGACCTGGATTAACTCTGGAATCTTCCACCGCTGTTAATGGCTGATTAGCTTCAGGCGCAAAAGTAACAGAAAACATTGTAGTTTCTTTCTGCAGTATATTTTCTCATAAATCAAAACTTGTCCCCTCTGTAGGAGTCCAACCTGCTGCAAAAGTCATTCAAGTGCAACTAAGATAAATATTTAAACATGAGGTCAGATTGGTCAGACCTCTTATGACCATAAGAGGCTTTATGTGTGTGTTTTTACAAGCTACAGCGAACACTTTGCTCTCTGCTCAAGAACTGCATAGTTTCTGTCTGATATGTCTTTGTGTGTCCTGGAGCAGCTCTGTGTCTCGCTGTGTTTGGAGGTCAGCTCTGTGACCATCTGCATGATGAACAGCTGTCAGAGAGGAAGACACAGGAAGCTGCTGGAAGCGGATGTTGATTGGTTATCGGTGAGGATCGGCTCACTGTCACCTCCTTATCACCGCCGCCAACAAACTGTCAGTCCAGGTCAGGGCAGGTCTGACCTTTCAGCACCACTCCGGGTGTTTGTTTATTTTTCAATGGTTCTGGAACGCCGGATCATTTATTTTTATAAAAAATAAAAAGTTAAACAATGTTTCGTTTTAATTCTGCTTCAAAATTATGCACTATTTGGATTTAAATTGAAATAAAGCGCATTGAAATTTGCGACTGTAAAAAATTTGGAAAAGTTAAAGTTAAACTGTCATACAGTTATCCCTAATTTCTTGTCAGTTTTGTTTGTTTTTTTTGCTTGCTTCTTTAGAAATATTTTGGGAATCCCACTGTGATCTTGGCACAAAAAAGTCAATTTCTGCGCTTTTCATTCTCTCCGTTTTACTCCCTCATAAATCAGTTTACACCATCAGAAAACCAGAGTCATCCATGATTCAGGTTGCCTCTTGTTTGGACTTCTGTAAGCATAAGGAGAACTGATGAGACAACCTGAACTCTGCTGTGAAAGGCAGGACGCCGTCTGTCAGCTCGACTCTGCGCGTCCAGCTGCTGAAAAGCCTCAGATTAATAATTCAGGCCGGTCTCAGTCTCATCAGGTCAGCAGGTCATTTCCTCCTGGGAGAGACGCTGGATGGTTATCAGCAGAGATGAGGTTACAGTTTGGGCTGGAAGAGGGGGAAAACGCTCGCACAAAGAGAGGAGTCCGCTGTCCTTGTGGTGAAGGCAGAGTAGGCGTGAAGCTGTCGGGATAACAACAGGATCGGTATCAGTCAGACGTGGACGTCAACACGTCTGCCTAATGAGTCTGACATTGGAAGTCTGAGATAGTTAGATATGACACGCCTGACAGTCAAATGACCTGTAGACTCTCCACTCCTCTCTCTGATCGTTCTGCGAGTCGGTTGTTTGGAGCAACAAACTAAAATTAGACTGGAGTTACACTTTACTCACCGCCGCCAGCAATTTTAAACTCTTTTTGATCACTTGGCTTTGAGCATGCTCTGAATTCAGACTCCAAACTTTAGACCTATTTCCAACTTTTAAAGAGAAATGGCATGAAAACCAATTTGGTGTTATTAGAACTGTTGCAGGAGCACGACTTCCTTCTTAATCTCTTGGGAGGTTTCCGAATTTTTTTAATGTTCAGCCACCTTCTAATAGGTCACAGAGGTCCTGGAGAACTGAGTCAGTTCATAATGCGTGACTGAAAATTAAAACAAAATAAAGTCATCTAAAGGTAAGACACTAATGAGAAAAACATATTTTGCAAAATAACCTTTTTTGATATAAAAAAGTCTTTAGAGTCCTGTGTTCATCAAAACATATTCTAATAGTAAGAAAATATTTTAAGACATAAAGGCTATAGTGAAATAAGATTAAATAATTTCTAGGCAAAAATACACAGACTATTTACATGAAAGACCTAATTACTTTGCTGAGGGAAAAATGTAAATTAGTCCATTTTAGAGTATCCAGCAGAATTTTCTTTGATGTTTCTTATTGTTTCAGTCTTGGAACTGAAGCCTTGTTAATCTCTTCCCAGTGATAAGTTTGGTTTTTGACTGCTTTAATTTATATCACACATCAAAAGAACAACAGATTTGAATTCTTGTAAAGTTTCTTTTGAAAATGATTTCTGTGAACACGGATTTTAACTCATAGTTTTCATTTCTTTTTATCTGGAGAACTTTGGCACTAGAGCTTCTTATGATGCCTTGAAAGATTTGTATTTGTTGAAGGAACTGTTCTGCAGTGAACCAGTTCAATATTTAATCAACTAGCTTTAGCTAGCTTGAGTTTCAGAAACATATTTGATTGACTGAAAACTTTGTGCTGCAACCCAATTAAGAAATTCATGATCTAAAATTTCTCTCCATCTCATTTTAAAACGTTTATGTAAATCTTCCCTAAAATGACGGAAACCTGTTTTTTCTTCCATTTTGTCTGTTTTCAGCTGAACGTCCCCAAACATTAACATGACAGTGACTGATGTTCGTTAGCAGGATGTTCATTATTGGAGCACAAGAATGTGTTTTGCATCTGCTCCAAATAAATCACAGCTTGGCTCTATTCACTGCTGTGTTGTGATTCATATCATCTCCCATAATCATAACTCATTCTGTCACCATAATTAGTTAACTGTGTTTAATCACATGTAAAATTGATCCCGGGATAAGTAATGTTTCTGGAAATCTCCTCCCAACTGTGATTGTGCTGTCCGCCCTTCTGTAACACTGCCGCGCTAATGACAGCGCTCACGTTGTGGCCGTCTGGTTTAGCGACTTCCTCATGTTTTGCTAAAACCAGGAGTCCAGGGCAATTCTTGATCAATAATTCCTTTTGCCTGGTGCCATGAAGTTCCAAGGAAAAAACAGTGGAAGCCTCAGAAACATTCAGGCGTGTCGTTTCTACAGGACAGATCCTCCCGAGACGGATCCAGATTCCTTCAGGCTCTCTGTGTTTTTATTTTTGCCTCCCTTCTTGCTGCATGTTGTTTTTTTTTTTTTGGTGCTTCGGTGTGAAATATGACTCTAATTAATTAGTCCTGGAAGATCTGAATGAGTTTATGAAAACAGGATGTCCCCCTGAAGCATTGCACGTTTTTGACTCTTTGATTCACTGAATTTCACAGTTATCCAAGTTTGTAGTTTAGCTAGAAGTAGGTAAAATTTTTAGCAAGTATTTTATGCTTCAGTGACAATTTCATGGTCAAATTCTGTCTGAAGCAAACTATTTTTTTAATCAATTAATCAGATGAGCAAAAAATAAACCATCCCACCAATAAGTTCATAGTTATTCATATTTTTCCATGAGACAAACTTTTTATTGTTACACCTTAGTTAATTGTAACTTCACACAACTTATGTCATATTTGCTCGCCATGTTTATATCCATCTGCATGATTCTCTGCTGAGTTATCTGTTCACATAATACATCTTATTTAAACTGTATTATGTCAGTATTGCTTTGACATTCAGCTACATCTCAGAAAGAAATGCAGTTGAGTGAGTTTTAATTATTTGTATTTATTGGGTATAAATTTGTTCAACCTGGAGCATGAAGCCAGAAAAATACTGAGCCGGATTCTTCTAAAGCTTTCTTTCCATTGATTCCTTTTTACTTTTGCAACATGCAATGCTTCCTTAGATATCTTACATTTTAATCTGGAGAGACGCAAACTGAGGAAAGCAGCAATTAGACAGTTTTATTTGACTTGAAAGTAGGTTTGTTTGGCACAAGACGTATTCGCCACCAGCTTGAATACACAGTTTAGGGTGATGCACCTAAATTTGACTACATTTCATTATCATTTTGACAGAACTGGCATGTAACCAGAAGGAAATGCATCTGGATAATTTGGGCATTTTGTAAAAGTGGATATGAATTTGACTTGTTTAGCTCTAAAGTTCTAAAGTGCTATGTTAAGAATAAATTCAACTGAATTTAGAGTTGGAATAATGTGTGGCTATAGGTTTCCATTTAATTTGAATTTCATACATAATATCATCTTCTGGGAGTTTTCTAAACAAGATGCAGCTACAGTAATCAGTTCAGACTGATATGAAGACATGTATGAGAGTTTCTGCTCCAGAGACACAATTATGTAGATCTGTGTAACATTTGGGTCCAAATTAAATTTGAGGCCATGATAATGAATAATCATAATCCATTCACCATCATTTAAAATTACGTAAGTGCAAATTTTGTTGGTCTGTGGGAGGCCTCAAGGCTGTGCACTTAAATCACAGTACATAGTTGTGTACTGTTGCATGATGGTTAAAAAAATAATTTAAAAAATCTCAACATTTCAAATCTAATTTCCCCTCCTCTTCTCCTTAAGCTACGATCTGGTGTAGATAAAAGAAAACTAGATGCTGACCCTTTCTGCAAGAGGAAATGTCCTAACTTTTGTCCAAGCAGTCTTTCAAGGCAAATTTAGTCTTATTTTTATTTGCTCTCGATTCAAGTTACTCAACTAAACAACAGCAAAGATCATTTCAAAGTTAAAGGTGCTTATAAAGCCGTTAGGAGCATTAACTGAAAAAAATAAATAAAGCAGAAGTTTAGCTCATACAGTAAAATCATCAGAAGAGTCAAGTACATAATGTTTTGGTGTCTGTTTACACCATGCAGAGCAGACACACACCAAAAGAAAGACTTATGTCATTTTTCTTCTGACTTCACGCTGGTATTTTCCCATCAGTAGGAAGTCGGCAGCAGCCACCAACCTGGATGATTATTTATTTATTGCATACATTATGGATAAAGACCAGAGTCAATATGGAGCATAAATATTCAACCTGGATTGTGGGAGTAATCTGAAACTTGAGCTAAACATTCTTCTTTAACAACTGTGGCTTTTCCACTTATCTTCTTTTAAATTATTAAATTATTTGTCAAAAAAAAGGAGACTTTATTGTAAATTTTCCTCAGAGTTCTGTGAAATATGTAGCCATGGGAGTTCCAGGGGTACGGAGGTGTGTTTGTGCCAAGAAAAAGTACATGCATGGACGTGGTCTGTGTTTACAGACCAGAGTGTTAAATTACGTTTTATTTATGGATGAAAGCAGAAGCTGGGAAGTGAATCCTATCCTGACGATGTGGACTGTCCCTTCAGAGTGATCGGGTTGTTAGATCCGGTCGTGTCCTGGGCAAACCAACTCCTTTTAATCCAGTGAGTTGGGCTGGACAAACACCTCCACCTGTCACCACCATCCGTTGTCATCCCTGATGGAGGCTGAGAAGATGAATGGGTCGAGTTGCCAGGTGAGCCCCTGTGCAGGTTCAGATCCATTCATTCACGCCAGCAGATTCTTTGTTCAAAGTTCATTTAAATGCTAATTTGGCCTTAGGAAACTGAACCCTGCTGGCTTCGTAACTGAGGAGCTTTGGTCTCGGTCATATCCATCAGTCACTATTTGAAGCTCGGTGCAAAAATATTCCCTCTGATTACATGAATTTTATCCTGATTACACTACCTGTAGAGACAGACCTTCTGTCTTCCTGCAGATTTAAACAACATTCACAAAGAGACGTTCAGTTGAAGGCTGGATGTTTCTAAAACCCATGAGCTGTTTGTGCTAAATATGCTGCGATCAGTGATTAGAGATGATCAGCAATCAGTGAGAATCTGCCTCATTTAGCATTGAAGACGACTTAAAGACGTGACGGAAACTTTCTACTTGATTTACAAATCTTAATACTTCCAACTTTGGTTCTGACTGAATTCATGTTTTCATGAACAGATTTCAAAAATTGTAAAAATGTCTGTATGCAAATTTTTGAATCATGCTTACAATTTGAACTGGTAGAAAATTATATTTAACTGAAATTGTGTTATATGTACAAACAAAACAGATTTTCCCCTCCTGCTACATTCTTATCCCTGGTTCACAAAACAAGACTTTTACATTTTCTAAACCACAGGCTGTAAACATGCCAATAAAAATATAATAGAAATAACAGGGTAATGTATAGTGGCAAGGCAAACACGACACATAATTTGGTGCCCAACTCTTAGTATGATTCCATTTTACTAAGAGTTGAGAATTTTATGAGCATCTCCCTCAAAAAGATATGCTTGTTTTTATTTGTTGTACGGGATAAATGTCACATTAAACCTGGAAATATTTCTGATTTATGTCACAAAACTCGGCATTTGAACAGGCGTGTGCAGACATTGGAGCTATCAGATTGCTGTGGGAGGAAGTTTCAGAGGATGTTTACCTTTCGTTGTCCTCCTTCTGAGGAAACCTTTCCAATTCTGGAATTCCTTCTGGATCCATTCCCTCTGCCTCTTGGTCCCCAAAGTTTTCTGGTGAACTTATCAAGACATTTCCTCCGTCAGTCTCCTTCCACTCCTCTGGCTGTCCCTTCGATCCTCCACTTCTCATCACCAGGTTCACCCACCTGTCCGTCCTCCAACGCTGCGCCGTCCGTCTCATCAGGCTCTGGAAGAAAAGAGAGTGGAATCAAAAACACAAACCACCATCTACCGACTCCATCAACTCATCTGGCAGAAAGGATTTTGCCCTTGTCTCAGTCTCAGTTCAACCCAGGCCTTACTCTTCATGGGAATCGGCCATGATGGACTAAAGTCAGAGATTCCATCACAGAGTCTTCGTTTAGATTGAAGGAACTGCCTCAATTATTTATTCTCTAGCTGAATCAGAACAGAAAATGCATTCAAAGCTTTGGCCATGAAGATTATATCAGATGGGGTTTGTGCAACTTCCTGAAAAGCTCATTTTGTGCCAAGAAACTTGGCAAAAACAAAAAAATTGACAATTAAACAGTGCAGTTCTGCCATTGGTTGTTATCAGTGTTTCTTTAAATTCACTCTTCCTGTGACTGAGCATCTGTGGATGAGCTTCTGAAGTTCCCTCAGCTTCCTCGTTCCCCAGCATCATAAACCAGAGCATTAAGCTGCAGTCTTATTATTTCCCCCCCATTCTGCCCAACATTAAAATATTTAAGAACACCTTCAGCAGTAGTTTTCCTGTCCTTGACCAGAACACGCGCGCCCAGCCCCTCCGGCTGTGCTGGATTATTAATGGAACAGCAAAAAGAATTCCAAGGACTTGCTGAGGAAAATCTCCAGCAGCTCCGCGCAGCTTCAGTCAAACACTTTGAGCCGAGGTGTCTGAGCTGCAGAGCCGCTCGGAAAGAGGAATGATTTATTTTTGGATGTCCTGTGAAATGAACACCTCCTTCAGTGAAATAACAGACTCAGAACCCCACCTCAGGGCTAGAATGATCTCACCGCACTTTAACGGCACACAGATGGGACATCTTTATTATTCTACTCCTCTGCAAATCCACAGTTTTCCAAGTCTGGCTAAAAACAACAACCACCTATCGTGGAAACTTTAAAGGGGAAACTGATGGTTTTCATTTTTTTTCCCATCGTATATGAGGTCATAGTGCTGGATGCTCATGATAAATTGGACAGGAGCTGGAAATAACATGATGTACAAGTGAAATGATCCTCTGCACAATGAAAGCTCCGGCTTTCTGCTGATCTGAATACAAATCCATGGAGCTGTTGAACACATCAGAGCAGTCAGGCAGAAAAAGATGTTTGACTAAATAACCAAAACACAGTTGTGTCTCAAAGAGCACTGCAGAGATATTCAGGCTGCAAGGAGAGCGAAGTATTACAGGGCATTAATGGAAAGCTCAGTGGAAGGAAGACATGTGGCAGAAAAAGGCGCATGACCAACAGGGATATTCAGAACCATGAGCGGAAAATAAAGCAGAGCTCCTTTAAGAGTTTGGTAAAAATTCAGGAGTTGATTGTGACCTGAGTCACTTCTTATTGAACCACCACACTGAGAATGTGATCCAAAAGTCTTACATTTATTGTGATAAGTTATTTCAGAATTACCTGAGCTAAAGTGAACACAGACTTGACTGTTGTTCAATTATCCAAAGTCCTCTTCTCAGATGGAAGTAAAGAAAAACATCTATTCTGCATTTTATTTTGTCTTAGTGGCTCTGAGGAAAATGGGGAGGGACAGAAAACAAGATGGTCCTGCTTCAGGGTGAAACATCCAGTGAGTAAAGAGTTTGTGAGCCGTGTCATCGGCTGCTGGTCCATCGTGTTTTATCAAATCTGAGATCAGAGCAGACATATCGGACATTTTTAATTACTTTCCGCTTTCAGACAAAATAATTCGCTGTGTTTTGGACATTTTCATCACAGATTCTTTGTTTTGCTTTGTTTCTTATCCTGCAGGAATCTATGAACTTCCCTGTTTCTCCCTGTCGATGTTTGACTCCAAGTCAGGAACTCCTTTTCTTGATTTACCAGAAAACAACCAGGGTACATCAATGTCGAAACCATGTAATGCGTAGCTACGCTAAACAAACCTGCCGCCACCTGCTCTGTGTCCACAGTCTCTCCTCTCGTGCTTTGGGCCAGTTACTTGTCCTGAATGTGGAGAGCTTCTAAAGAGAGTCCTGCCCCGAAGGCAGCACTCAAAAATGCAAGGGGAGCGCAGCAAACCAAGCTCAAATGGTTTCTGTTTTGTTTGTTTTTTTCCCCCTTATATAAATAATGTGAGATGTATTCTAGCTGAAGGAGTTCTTCTTCCTTTCAGGTTAAAATCTGAGACGAACAGAGCAGCAGGGATTCTTTTTCTACATCTCTGACCTGCTTTTTGTCTCCAGGTTTAAGGCTTTAGTGGCTTAGGGTTTTTGTTGCAGGCAGATCTTATGGTTTGTTAAAAGGTTTTTACTGTCTTTGAAGCCCATCAGCGACTTGAACAGCAGAGAACATGATATGAAAAACATCAGAGTTGTTTTTTAGATGGAAAAATATGTGATTCACTAATTAGAATGAAGAAATTAAACACACCCACCTTAAAATCCATCCACATGTTACACTCACATCAAAATGTTAAATATTGGCATCAAATTATAGTCTTAATGCAGTTTGTGACTAAACAGAGAAAACAATTACAAAATTTTACAGTTAATTAATAATTAACAATTAATTATTACATTGCTAACTTGATTAGAGAGATTTATTCATCTTATTTTGCATCGAGTTACTGAATAAAGAATGATTTAAACTCAGATTTTGTAACAGTAACCAGGGTTTCCTACATACTGAGTCATTTCACTAATACATCTATAACTGCAGGCCAGTTTCAGACTGACTTCAGAAGTTTGTTCAGCGTCTCGCTGGATTACAGCGACTTCTTCTACAGAGGGCAGCAAGATAACTGAACAATTAAACTAAAAAACATGAAGACAAGAAGAAAAATTAAACTTAAAGTGACCTGGAGCAAAAGGGAGGAACCAGGAAAGGACACAATTGGACTAAATGCCCCATTGCTCATCACCACCCAGGTGTGTGATGCACTTCAGCTTCTCTTCAGGCTGGAGTGGAGCTGGAGGAAGTTTAGTTCAGACTAAAAAATTGTTTGCTGTACTAATCAGTTAATCTCTACCACTGCTCAACACACACACTCAGCTTCCACATCACTGAGTCACTGAGTTGTTCAGAGCAAATTGTTCCTGACTGATGCACTTTGCAATTACAGCTGTGCAGGACAGAAATGACAGAACCGGCTGCAAAACATGCAGAGTTCATTAACAGGTGAGTTCATGGTTTCTATGGGGATATGATGCTGTGGCTCCACCAAACTGCACTGTTTATTTATCTATTTATTACTGTTCTGTTCGGTATGTTTTTTATTAGAGATTCAAATATGTTAGAGTCTTTTAAAGCGTGTTTCAGTTCGGTACCAACCATTTTCAGTTAAAATTAAAACCAGAAAGCATTTTATGTGCACACTACCTTTCTTTTTTGTACTTTTTTGCTTTTAAAGCTTCTCATATGTCAATTTATTCCACTTTTCCCTTTGCTCTATAAAGTGCGTAGTTGTACAAAACAGGCTGAGACACCTGTAATGTGGCCTTTTGAGAGTCGCTGCAGCTGTCAGCAACACTGTGGCCTTTCACTGACGCTTCTCAGTGACTGCAGGTTGGAAACCCTAACATCACAGGCAGGCTGAGGAAGACGTGAAGTTGTGTGACTGAACTCATTTCTCCTGCATGTCCCCGGATGAGTTCAACAGACGACTGGAGGTTTGCGTTTGAAAAGACGTTGGCAGGAACTGAAGCAGAAACAGAGGAAGCGGCAACGTCTGCCAGAAACTGGGATGCATGAAATCTTTAATTAAAGCTCAAGTCTCAATCAGCACAGCCAGTGCCAGCTAAATAATTCCTCCTTTATTAGGACACCCAAACTTGGGTCTGTCTCTGGCAGAGGTGCCAAAAAATGCTCTTTTACTGCTCATGTGTGAAATGAACAAAATGATGCAATGTCTCGTAAACACTTGCATAAATTCTGAGAAGATATCACAGTACAGCAACACCAGCTCCGCTGTATTTCATGCAAGATCTTTGTGCTTCTTGCTGCAAGAAAACTGCAATGATCTATTCGTTCTGTATGTCTGATATGAAGAAGATGCTCAGAGATGATTGCAGGGACAGTTTCCTCCTTGTCAGCCTCATGGGAGACAATTTCAGAATATTCCAGCTTGGCAAGTAGCAATCATAAATTGCAGTTACTTATGCTTGAGCACCAAAAAAAGAAATAATACTAAATATAAGAACAGTTGTAGTTTGCCATGAGATTTGTATGAACAGTGTTTGTAAAAATCACACAGAAAATCTCCATTTACTGAAACAGGAATGTAGAGATTGGGATGAAAATATATATATATCCAGGTTTTATCAACATAGCTTAGCAATACTTTACAGCAGAAACATCATTCACCATTTAAATCTGAATATTTATTCTGATGTTTCAATAAAAAAAATACATAAATATTTTGATTGAAATTAGTGTCATTATCAGACTTTCATTTTATCCTGACTTCCAGTTTAACTCCACCATTATAGAACAAGTTTCCATTAAATACCAGACATGCTTTTCTTTTCATCTGTCTTCATGTTTCTTCACATAGTTTGGGTCATTCATTTCCATTTGTTGGAAATTAATATTCATTTTACTGGTCATACTGTTTTGTTATATTTTATATTATATATATATATTATTATTATTATTATTATTATTATTATTATTATTATTATTATTATTATTATTATTTATTTTATTTTTTTTATTAATTTTTTTCACCCTTTGGTAAAGGAACCACAGTTTTTCATAAAATCATCCCACAGAACAGAAATGTTTCCGCTTTTCTCTCCAAGCTGGAACTGATGGGTTTCCTACATGAAACTATTTGAACACAAAACTCCTAAAGATCCTATATAATGTCAACAACTGTATTGCCCTGGTTAGAAGTTATATATAAGAATTAAGTGAAATGCTCTTCAGAAACTAGAGGTAAAAACATACAATAGGAGATTCTGGAAAACTACTCTGGAACAGCCAATCAGTGCCAAGGAAAATAAATGGTGCTCCTTGATTGGTGGATTTGCAAAGGCCAACCAGTAGTATGTCAAGTAGCTCTGCACCTACCTCGGCATTTCAGCTGTCCAAGCTGCATTTCTTCTTTAAAATATTTTAGATATTTATCTACAAAAACATCTACGGAAATAATTCACAAATAGGAGAATCCATGAATAGTAAACCACTATTCACAGTTTACTATTCAAGAGTACAGTGGAGCCTTGTACTATGTGTCAAAGTCTTAGTAGTTTTCATCCTTAGTAGCCTCAAGCATGAAAACCTAAATGATTTTCAGCCAGGCGCGCTTCTTCTGAAGGTTCTCAGTTTTAGTCCGTACATCAGGCCTATAGTAGATAATAAAGACCACACTCCTGTTCAGACGGCCAAGCTCCAATTTATAGGACATCCAAGAGATGATCCGAAACATGCTTCCTGCATAGAAGAGCAGAGCTGGTCAAACTAAAGGAACCGTGTGTTTGAGTGATGACAGCTCGTCACTCAGTGCTGCTTTCAGAGCGGCTCTGACTTAGGCTGAACCATCCACCGCTTTAATGGATATTGTTTTCATTCTGTATTTGCTTAGGAGGCCTTCCACTGACTTTTCCGGTTAATATGTGGAAGTGTGTGTTGGCCGGCAGGCTGCAGCTGAGCCCTGCCAAGATACACTCTCTCACTACTCAGGATCATTCAATTGGCCTCCATAAATCTGAGCAGAGCAGCCAATATCCTGATATTCTACACTCTGCATCTGAGGGACTGTATTTCTGTGGATTCTTATTTGTTCAATTCATCTTGTAGGTCCTGAGTGTGTGAGTATTCTGCGAGAGCTGCCTCGGTTGTTTTTTATTGTTCCCATTTAATATTCTGTGGTCATATTCTGCCAGTAACAGGCAGTAAAAAGACTTAATGACATGTTCTGACTCCTATTCAAACCTTAAACTGAAACAAGGAGGATGCTCAAACACGCAGAATTACCTGAACAGGCTAACATCTGCAGCATTTCAGCAGATAAAAGAAGAGAACATTAACATGAGCATCATTTTAGGTGCTGCAGCAGATTTTTCAGATGTTAGTTTGATGTTGTTCTTTTCTGATCACCTATTTTATAATCAGCTCATCGTCAAAGCAGATTTTACTGATCACAAGTACAGAAATGCTGTTTTTTTATGTACAAATAAAGGCTCGACCAACAACAAACTTCCTGCAGTCTGTTTCAAAATCTGTCCTCTAAATACATGCAGATGCTGCTCAGTTGTCATGTTTAAGGCGCTAACAACAATAAAAATAGACTGCAGTTTTTGCCTTCAGAAACAGGTTTGTTCCTGTTGTGTATCAGGAGTGTCTCCTATCATTTCAGCCTCAGGTTGTTCATTTTGCCTCAGAAGTTGTGGAGCTGTTACAGACCGAATCCGACGATGTTTTTCCAGGTGAAAGTTTAAAAAAAACAGCCGAGGGCTTAAGGGATTAATACAACCAGGAATGTATAATTTTAAACCTTGATACTCTGGCTCAAATATAGCACAACCCCCCCTGAGTGATTTGAAAGTAATGCACTTCACATTAGTGGTGCTGGAAAAGTTAGAGACTATTGATATAAGCTGAAGAAAAAGGTGATTTTTAAAATTCAGTCTGAGCATCAAAAGACATTGTAAAAACTTACAATGTAGTGGACAACAAGCAGAGTGAGCAGGTAAAATATTAATGTTCCAAAGGGGGGGAAAATACAATCACTGGTAAAAGAAATATGAAAAAAGTATGTTCTTGTTCTATTGTAGAGTTTAAAAATTAAGATTCACTAAAACAAATGTTTTCATCTTGAGATGTTTGGTCATAATCTTAGTACCTGGTCTAGAGAAAATAGACAAACATAATGTCTCATATTAACTATTAAGCGTGGTGGTGGAGGATTCATCATCTGAACTTCTACCATGATCTCAGTACACCAATTTATGAATGGGAGGACATCTGTTGGACATCTGGAACAGGAAAATAATCTCAAATCCTGCAGCCAATTTATAACAAAACAGCTGAAACAAAAAGAATCGAGGTGGTAAAATGGTGTAGTCAAAGATAAGACCCTAACCTGATTGAAATGCTTTTGTGGGACCCCTTATACAACCTGAATTTATTGACAATTTACCAATAAATATTTTTATATATCAAGTACATGCTAGAATAATTATTAATAAAATTTTGCTGAAAGGTGTTTATATATAATGATTGTCAGAGTTAAATGCATTAAACAAGAGTATGTTTCTATTGACGTGGGTAATTTATTCCTGCACAAACATTTGCAAATATTATAACACCTTTGAAAACTGCCTGTTTAAATACAAACCACGACATTTACTTGAATGTATTCAAGGAATGTAAATTATTGGATCGGAGTTGCAAATAAAATGAGCAGGTGAAAACATATTTTAAAGAGTGATGAACAGTTCAGCCTTTTCTACTTACAAATCTAAAAAAAATGCAAAAACAAAGAATTCAAAAAAGCAATTGCAAACATTTTGGTAAAACATCCAAAACTTTGAGATTATGTTACCAACTTCATAAGACATTCAGTATTTATGATGAGACAAACAGCTGCATCTCTCTGCTGCAGCCAGGCCTTTGATGGGAAACACCTTTCTGTTATTTTCACCTCTGACCTTCTTCCTCCATCTGACCTTCTTCTCACAGACAGCACTACTTTCTCTTCCTCCTCCTCACAATACGGCACAAGGCTCGTTTCACATACTGGTCTCCTATGGGAATATAAGAACAACATACAAGATAACAATGTAAGAGCTGAGCTGCATTTTCATCCAAATTGCTTCTTGTCGCTCAGTACTGCTGCATCTCCCACAAGCAAACAAGGAAGAAGTGTTTCCTAAAGAAACAACAGACCCAAGAGTCCTAACCCACAACCAGTCACTGTGGAAAACACTGTGTATTTCCTCTCAGCACATAGATTCATCTATAGCTTGGATGTACAAAAGCATAGTCCAGGACTGTTTGGAGCAAAGTTGAAGGAAACAAGTTTCGTCAAAGTTGGTAAAAACTTTGAGATATAAAGGTAGAAGAAATTCTCAAGACTTCATTCAATATTAAGTATGATTTGGGAAGGTGACCAGTTCAACCAGCAGTTCATTGTCTGACATAAAATGTGTTTTTAATAAGAAAAGTACAATTTTTGAGAAGATACTGGAGCAATAACCTTCAGTATTTAGAGTTACAACTTGCTACATAAATTATTGGAACAATTTCTTAGTTAAATGAACATCAGGACACACAGATTGATTCTCGTTTAGTTCAAAGTTGAGAAAATAACAGGATTTTGTGAAAGATCAAGTGGTGCTTTTTGCATGTGTGACTTTTGATGTGATCTCTCTCTGAACAGTCCATGTATACTGGAACCAGTGATGTGCATTTTATGTTTTCAGGGCTCATGAGTGAGTACTTTACTTTTCTTTGTCACTTTTTAACATTTTACTAAAAGGATTGACTAAGCACTTGGGAATAAAGTTTCAAGAACTCCTAAGTGATTCGATATTTTTAGCTAAATTAATAAGACAGTAAAAAATGTCTTACCAAGATGCTAGATGCCTGTTCTTAGGCATCTAGCATCTTGAGGTGAGTGAAGCAATGACAAAGCAATGTAAGAGATTAAATAGGGTTATTATCAGGTCATTAGGCAATATTTGAGTTGCAGTTGCATTGATTCTGTTGTTTCTGTGTAAAGTTACAAAGACCCACTGTAAGGGTAAACTGAAAAAAACCAGCCAACTTAACTCTGCATTTTTCCACTGTAGTGGTTAAAAGAATTGTGATATTAAGTCAGACAAAACATTCCGGTACAGATTAAAGCAATGTAGCAAAGCACTAAATGTGTCAATAGCTTTTTGTTAACCTTCCTGACACAATTTGTCCCATCAACTGTCCACTAATACAGAATCTCCATCTGAAGCCAGAACAGCAGTAAAGCGTTATCCAGAAGATTCTGCTGCCAGCATATCTAAAAATATAATGTGTGTGTTTTAGTCATTAAAAATCTACATGTTGTATAAATTTGTCACCCCATTTCATCAAGAGAGATTTTTTTATTTTTTGATTCACTAATAGCTGTCCAGGTTTATTTTTATAGTGTTACAATATTATTACTTATTTAATCAAAATAGTGAAATGTGTGTTTTTGTTGGCCAGCTAGCCTTGAATGGCAGAAGACCAGAATATTGGTGCTGGACCAGGAACGCTGTCCAAGAAGGACCAATCAAAAGGTAATCCATTTGGTTTTATGTTCTTAAGGAATTTGGTGCTGGATGCAAGCAGGCATAGGACCTATAAATCTGAGAAACTATTGAGTATAGATATATGCTGTGTGAGCAAACAAATGGGTGTTTAAATTCGGTTTAAATAGGGAGAAAATCCTACCAGAGAGTAAGTTGAGCTTTGGCTGTGCTTAAATATTTCTGTTTACCGGCCAGGCATGATGAATGGAGCCTTTTGAGCTATGAAATTCAAGTAAAGTGTTAGGTGGAAGAGTTGGTTAGCAACCTAACAGAGCACAGCTAAATGGAAACATATATCCACTGTTGAATCTTCTTAAATACAATGTGAATAAAGTGATGTTATAGCTTTAAAAATATATGAAGCCTCCAAATTTAACAAGCTAAATCTTTTTAACATGACATCTTAAATGTGTGATATAATGAAGCAGAATAACAATTCATTAAAAGATAAAAAAAAAGAATACTAGAAGTGCCAAAACATGTTAGAAACAAAATCTGAAGACATGTGAGGATGTGGATGCTACATGCAGGAGGGAAGACGTTTTTGAAACAAAAAGTTTAAATGAACTAAATCTGAAAGTTCTGCTGAAATCGGAGCTCGTATGAAACAAACAAGGCCAAATAAACAACACTGCGAGTATCTGTGGGAGGTGAAGCATATATCTACCAGGGAGGCTGATTAGGGAAGTGGCTGCAGGTGAGGTAAAGAGAGTCAGAGCAGGTGGTGGCATTGTTATCAAGGAGGTGATCAGGGAAGCTGGAGAAAAATGCAGAATAGAAGGCAAAAGAGACAAAAACAGAAACTTATAGAAAATAAGTTCTGACAAAAACACAACTTTGAAGAACAAAACATTCAAGCAATTCTTCCTTGTTTGGAGGCTTCCTCAGCAGCCGCTGCTTTGGTCTGAAATCTTTCTCCCCAGTTCAAACTACAGCTTACATTCAAGCTAAAGTGTTTCAATTTAAGGTGCTTCTACATTCATGTCTACTAATTTTTTATTCAGATATTTTTCTTTTTCTCCACATGCTCAGGATGTTGAGCAGCTTTATTTCCTTGTTCTTTGTGGGGCTCTGAACTTCCCACCTGTTGTAATTTTATTTTCCTCTCATTCAACATCTGTGGTGCGTTAGTATGTGGAAAATGTTTTCAGTTCTTTGCTCCCCTGGAGGAGAAGCGAGTCCAGCACCATGAGGCAGTTTTTAAGCATTACTGCTCCAACCTTTCATTATATCAATCAGCAAATACATGACAAGTGAGAGATCCATGAGCTACATTAACTTTTTGGAGATCGTTTTGTTTAAAAAGACTGTTTTTCATATTATAAACTTGAACTTGAGTCCAGCTCTCTCCAGCGATTTAAACGTTGCTCAATAAGGAAGTGAAAGAGAGATGTAAAGAGAAAGGTTGAGGAAACATTTTAGCTTCTTTTTGCAGAAATGTTGCAACAGCTGTGTGTGTGTGTGTGTGTGTGTGTGTGTGTGTGTGTGTGTGTGTGTGTGTGTGTGTGTGTGTGTGTGTG